>JAZHYW010000403.1:0-228017 GCA_037355805.1 Ixodes ricinus
TGAAACACGACCCACGACACAGCCAAAGGAAGATATTAGTAGCCGTCGATATATAAAAAAAAGCTTTCGATTCGCTACCACACAAGACAATTGTAGAAACACTCAGCTAGCAAGGCATCAAAGGAACACCACTCAAACTAGGTAATAGCTTTCTTGAAAACAGGAGGTGCAAAATCAAGATTGGCAAGCACACTACCACAACAAGATACAACAGGATTGGAGTCCCGCAAGGACCGGTTTTGTTACCAGCATTTTTCAATCTGGCGATGGCTGACTAGCCTGAAAACGTGAAATAGCAAAAGACCTGCAGTTTGCCCTATACACAGATGATATAACTATCTGGATGAGCAATGGAAGCCATGAGGATCAAGGAAGAATTTTACAAATTAGACGGGCCTCAAACCCTTGACGAAAAAAAAAAGATATATGGTTTTCGAAAAAGGCTGGAAGGACGCACAGTCGGCGCTATTGTTCGACGGAAAGAGGATCGAGAAGGCTGAAGAACACAAGATCCTGGGGGTACTCTTCAACTCAGACGGTAACCCGATGTCAGGGATAAAGCGAAGGCAAGGTACCAGAAGCAAGGTTTAGACATCTTAAGGCGAATTGCAAGCAAGCTGGGAGGAGCGGGCGAAATAATTGCACGAACGATTGTACAGGCGGTGCTGGTGTCCAAGGTCCTCTACGGGATCCGCTTCTGCAACCTGAACGGCACTCACTACAAGAGATTGGAAGCACTCATGAACGATGCAAGAAGATGTATCGTCGACCTACCCAAGATGGTCAGGCTGGAGAGCCTTGGCGAATGTATACCGTCCCCCACCTTCGAGGAACTTGCGGAAAGCCAGGAGGAACTGCACAGCACCAAATCGGTGAACATCAAGAGTGGTCATGAAATATTGAAGCCACTGGCGAAATTCTGTAGCCACATTAGCGGCTGCAGAATTTTGCCTGAGAGGATCCTACCGTAGGAACGGGTAATTATTACCCCACATACGCCCGCCCCTCCTGAGGAACATGAAACCGCTAAGTAAGGACCGAAGAACGAAGTATGCAGAGAGACACAAGCAAGAGGTCGAAGTAATGCAGCAGAATCCAAACTCCGTCAACTGTTACACAGATACTTCGTCTATGAACGGAACATCCACGGTTGCGTGGTACGTCGTAAACAAAGAATCCAAAGCAACGCATATCGAACACTGCCGCCCAGCAGGAACAGAGGCGAGGGCCTTTACTGACAAAGGACAATAAGGGCCTGTCATACGCACCACGAAATCAGCCCCACAATTAAAGAAATCCTGAAACTGGCCATAATAATGAAGGTAAAGAACATTAAAACCGTCTTGAGATGGACCCCAGCCACGAGGAAATTAGGGGCAATGAGATCACTAACGGTGCTGCGAGAGCGTACAACCGTCTCCTCCTCCGCAGCGCCGACGTTGGCAAGGGTCTCGGTTCCTGCCTCGATGAACATGGAACTCAAAACACTAGCCGCCAGACAACTGCACCGTACGACCCCGTCGGACGGATAGCGGAGGTCAGAACCCACCTCAAGAAACGATTAATGAAACGACACAAAGGGGAGGACAACCCTATTCCTCGAGGCTTCAGGAGATACCAAATAATACTCCCACGTCGCATCAGGACAGAAAGTGATGCTACACCTGTCGAAGGGAAGAAATGGACAGACGCCGCAAGTTTACGGAAACATCCCAACTTTATTCATACACGGGCATATGTCTGCAAACTGGATTTTAGGTTTCCAGCAAAAAATCCAGTTAGATTTTTTGTTCCGTAATCAAGTTTATACTGTTTTTTTTTTTTGGAAGAGACGTCCATATTGCAAAGAACAGACAGTACCCGACATGGCTCATCTCATGTGGGAGTGCTGCCACTTCCAGAATGAGAGGGAAGACGCTCTTGCATCCATCGCTGTTCTAGACAGGCCGAAACAACTCGAAGAATGGCTGCACCCAACTGGTGACATCAGCCATAGAAGCAAGATCCTGGGCTTCGTTCTCACCTACCTTGAGAGTACGAAGCCCGGGAAAGAAATCTAAGTCTCTCTCCCCACCACACACCCACCAACCCAATTTTTCCAAGCCAACTCTCACTACCCCCGTTACACCAACTTTCACACCCCCGTTACACCCCTCTGTACGTCCCCCTTCGACCCTACCGAAGTGCAATCGTCAGAGTAGAATCCTAAATCAATAAACAGTATTCCACTCCACTCCGGGGGCTCGAGGCTTGGCAGATTATAGTGTTTGGTTAGTAATTTCGCCGTGCTACTTAAGTAATTTTGCATTGTTTGGTTAGTAATTTCGTCATGCTACTTAAAAATCTTGCGATGGGCAAAAAAAAGTGTTTTGTTCCCCTGGGTTTGAGGGACAAAAGAGCTGCCACTAGAAATTCTCGAAATATTCTGCTCCTAAAGGTGCACAACTCAACCTTTTGCAACGTGAATACAAAGGTAGGATAGCCAACTTCAGGCGACGGACCACGTCTGTGACAGACATTTCGAAGCTGATCTTGTGTCAAAAACCTAGAAGACCAAATACAATGTAAACGGACTGGTCAGCTCACTGCGCGACGCGTATCCTTGTCAAAGAACGCCATACCAAACAAGTTCCCCCATTGTCTCTCTCATCTGAAAAAAATTCCGGAAACAAGAAAGTGACCCGCAGAAAGGCAGCTTTCGGCAACAGCAAAAAAAGAAAACTGGTGTATCTTGTAGCAACAGTGAACACTGCGATGTTGACTGAAATTCCTGCGCACCATCAACGCCAGCATTCAATGACGACTGTGATGAACGCAACAGGTAACGAACACGGTGATCAAGAACAAAGCTATCATAAACAACCTAGCACAGCAAACCCGTTTAGAACGAACCCACGTACAGCGAATTATTGTCGATATTGAACTCACGAAAAATTTAGACAAAAATGCATGTAAAAAGTAATTTTTATAACGAACAACATATTGGCTATAGCGAACTTTTTCCCTCCGGGAAGGTCTCCAAAAACGCGCAAACAATCGTCTTCTAGCCTGTCCCTTCCCCCAAAAACAGAAGTAGGAAAGAAAGAACATTCCAAAAGCTCAAGTTGCGAACATAATTGAGCGAAGAGAAGCGATTCAGAAGGGGAGAAAGCTAAAAAAAAAAAAACTCTGCACGCATGCCAAAAAAACAAAAAGAAATCTTTCCAGCGCGGAGTTACAAGGCGGAAGCGAAGAAATGAGAAAGAAAGGCTCTCGGCCATACAACGAATGCATCGTGGAAGTTCGTTGTAAATGTTTTTTAACTGATCGTAGCGTTTCCTGCTGTTCGTTACAAACGGATTTGACTGTACTATATATATATATTTTTTTTTAAATATAATTTGATACTTTCATGCTTGTCATCAAAGTCACGGGGATGTATCATCGAGTCAAAACGGGCGAGGTGAGAAGTGTTGTAATAGATCATTCTCACCAGATAGCTTCACTGCGCCACCGCTGCCGCAAGAAAAAAAAAACATTATATTTGTTGTTTTTAGATTTTTTTTTTTGCTGGTGTTTCAATTTAATTGGAGTTCTGCGCGTGCAGAGCACGAGACGGCACGAGCCGTCTCGGTCACCGTGATGTCTGCCTCTTGGATATGGCGGCTTCACGCCTCCGCTGAACACTTGGGGAAATTAGCCTATGTAGAAATTCAGGATGTCTTACGTCTTCAGCAACTAGCCTGTCATCGAACACGCGCACCACAGAGACGCAAAACCTTTTGTGCATGCAAGCGGTTGCACAAACGATTCATGAAACTATAAGCATCTAAAACAGTCTAAAAAAACACGCTTGCCAGCAACAAGTTGTATAAAGTAATGCTTACTACAGTGACCCCAAAACTCTGCTACTTTGCAACCCACCCAAAATATAAGATCCCGCGACGCGACCGCCCTCCGACTTTTCGCGATGCTTAAGCTTTTCGATTTCAGTGTATGAAGAGTAATACACAAAATTGACACAAATTATATTTGCGAGTTAATATAGTGAGGTTGAATCAGCTGGGTATAAAACCCATCGTGAAAAGAAAACAGGTATGACAATAGAAATTGCCCTTCCTAATGACTAAAGTGAGCTTGTTTGTTAGACCACAGTTCCTCAAAACAAGGGCGGAGTATGGGCACCGCACCTCTCATTTACGGCTCGATGTTGAGTTGCGACCTGTTATTAATGTGAAAGCATGAACTGTCTCATGGAGCGAGCCGACGTCGCCAGTTATGAAACCATGCAAAACGGCACCTTAATGAAACCACGCGCCAAGTTAGCCAACGGCACCTTTTACACTTCGGTCCCATTGACTGGCGCGCGTCGACGAGGCTCCCATTGGCCCCTGCGCGTCAGTTTGTGGGGTGTCATCCTGACTCTGTTATCACACTGTTGTGTTATGACTGATCACCGTTTTCGCTCGCCTTTTATCGGTTGTACGACGCATGGCAATATATACGGCGCATGGAATAAACCAATGGATTCGTCCTGCTGGGAACTACGTTGCTGTCTGTTCCTTCCTCGCGCCGCAAGGCACACGACAGTTTGAACGGTCGCTCACCCGATGTCGCTGCGTGTCCGCGAGGTAGCGGCTCCACCGTTCCACGCCCAATGTCAGCGCGTTGTACGCCGCAGATTAAAGAAGGAAGCAAAGAGCGGCGTGCGTGCTTTCGCATTCACAACTCATAAGAAGTGCTCAGGTGTACATCGAGTTTTTTTTTTTTCTTATCGATGCCACCAAAAATAAAATAAGTTCAATTTTTATTCAAATTGAGGAGCCGCTTCGTGACTCCCTGCTGAATCCTCCGGGGTCGCGACCCAAAATTTGGGAAACACTGGCGTACGGGAAACAACCGAGGCTCGTCGAACATTTGAACCGCCACTAGTCAGGACGCGTATGTTCGACGTTTCCAATAAACACAATGTCAAATTATATTATAGTGCGAGTAACCTAACAGGAAAGTGCTGTCGTCAAACGTAGTACCGGACAAGCCTCACTCAGTATCGCACCCACGTGTGAGAGTTGAGCGCGCGGGAACCGGTTGGTTTTGCGGTTTCTAAAAAGACTTTTAAGGAACAAAAAAAACTTTCAACCTTTCCACTCTGGTGAAGAAGGAAGACCAGCGAAGCTGTACGCTCGTCCCGTGTGTTTTTTCTTCGTCCTCGTCTATTTTGCGCGCTGTTTCCTATGATGAATTCCCACTAACTCGCCCAACTATCCATTCTTCAATGATAGCTCGAAAGGTTGCCGCCTTCTATGAGTGACGGCGGCAACCAGACTGGCTGTCTGGTTGCCACCGTCGCTCATAGATGGCGGTAGCTGTCCAGAGTTTTGTGGAGTTTTATGTCGACATTTGTTTGGTACCGGACACGAAACTGGGGAAACTAGCACTTAACAACTCCGCTGTAAAAAAAAAGGCTCGGCAAATTGCAGGACAGTTTGAAATGCACGTGGCTTTAAACAAAGTATATACATATAGACACAATGCACATTCGGTCTATTTTAACGCTATAGTCCTTATTCGCACATAAAGGTTCTATGCGTCACGCACGGGCGAGCGCGCGCTTCGATTGGAAAGCCACAAAACCGTCAGTGCCCGATCCGGGAACCTCGAGTGAACATTCGCCACAGAAGCTGGCCTGTTCACACACTTGAGTTTGACCGACCGAGACAAGACCGGTTTTTAAGCCTCTTGCGACGTCTTACGACCAGCTGCACTGCGTCGGCCGTAGGCAAACTCAAGTGTGTGAACGAACCGGAGCGTCCCGTTCACACACACACCGCTCGTGACAGCAAACCGAGCGGCGTTGACGGCGTGACACACCAATAGGGCCGTAAGCGAGCGAATATCCGAGGTGGCATCCGTGTATACGCGTGAAGCACTGGCGGCTGTTTATCCAAGCATATACTTCACTATAGTCCATTGCAACTCAAGAACAGCACGAGATGGAGTCCTTCCCTCTTTCCACATTAGCACAGCGAATGCTGGAGAGGAGGAGAGCGAACTCCATTAACGTTTGCTGTGCTAATGTGGAAAGAAGAAAGGGCTCCGTCTCCTGCTCCTGAGTTGCAACGTACTATAGGGGGACTACACAGTGTTAGTGGTAACGCGTTACTTTTTTTGGTGACGCAGTAGGTACTCGTTACATTTTTGAAGCAGAAACGGGCAACGTTCTTACGTTACTTATTTCGAGTAACGAGTAACGTAGCTACGTTATTCGTTACATATTCTGCCCAACACTTAAACAATTTTCACTTGAATGTTTTTCGGGGCGCCAAGCCATCTGATTTCTTTAGCTTTTGACTTCTTTCTTTGTGCTTTGTATTTGTGTGAATATTTAAGTAAAGCCGTAAAAAGGATAAGATACTTATGTTCAGTTTCTGCATGGGCATAATGTTTCTTGAATAATGACGCTTATGCATAGCTATTACGTCAAAACAGTCAAACGTGATCACTCATTATTGAAAAGTAACTCAAAAAAGGTGCGTTACCGGTGGCTTCCCTCAGGAAGATATACGCTCGCAATGGTTCGGTGGCCGACTGCGCGGTGGCCTTCGTCCTGTGCATGGCTGTCGTGGCACCCCACAGGATAGGACTCGCAGGAGGCTTCTTCGCTACCGTCTACATCAGGTACTCTTAAACACCTTCAATATCGCGGCCACATTTTTTCGCGAATGGGGCAGTATTCCCGGTCATTAAGTTCCCCGATTTCTAAAAGCTGGCAATCGTCTTTAAGGGGCGCGAAAAAAATTCGCGCCCCTTAAAGTTTGCGAATTTTTCAAGTCGCGAAATTCGTGAAAATTAGGGGCTCGCGAACATTAAGGGTTTTACAGCAGTGCAAGCGATATGCAAGGTGGCACGGCGCTTCGGACGTATCCTGAACATCTTTCCTGTCTTAAACAGAAAGATACACACACAAATAAATAATGGATTCGACATGATGATGATGATGATGATTAACTTTATTTTCAAAAGGGTGGCGCCATGGCCTCATTGGGGGAAGGGGAACATAGGTAGGAAAAGTTTACATTCGGCGGTGCACTCCATAGAGTTATTACAATAGACGCTAGAGGCTCAGCTGGCGCTAGTGTGCTGTTGCATTTTGAAGCAGACAGCAAGCAGTCTAAATTTGACTTCCGGTAATGTATTCCTATGGGAAAAAGCGAGTGCATTTTCTCTCTGCGCTCGATTATAAGAGCAAATATCACGAATAATTTGTACGTACTAGGCACATTGGAACATTTCTCAGTCACGCAGACGAAATAAATGGTCAGTTACGGCGTTTTTCTTTCAAATTCATCGCATTAAAAACGGTGCAAAAACGGCTTCGTACGTGTATTTTTGTGCACTGTCGGACACTGTTAGCGCGAACACGGCGTCGACGCTTTCCAACATGGGGGATATACATGCCAAACGAACGAAGGACATCTGGAAAACCGAGAGAGACGGCAAGAACTACGCAGTAACACTGGATAAGTAACTCCTTGTGCTTGCAGACGATCAAAATAAATTGGAAGTCACGTAATATAGTCAGATTTGCAATAAATAAGTACTGCGAAGATGCTTGTTCTGGGTTCAAATGGTTCAAAGCATCACCCGCACGCTCCATATCTTTGCAAATAAGGGGAGCCAGAGAGCAGGTGCCCGATAAAAACTGCCCGACATGGGAAATAATAAAAAGACATACCTTTCGTAGCTCACGTGCTTTATTTTTTGCGTTCGAATGTTTCTTTAACCGATCGTAAAGATGCACGACGGAGTCATTTTCATCCAATGACAGGACGGGCATATTAGCAATATATAAGCACCACCGAAATGCTAGCGAACCTGAACACACACTACATTCCTTTCGATCGTTAGTTTGCTTAGAACCGTCGCCCGGTTTCACATACCTTCCTTGAAACAGGGGTTTGGGCCTGAAATAGAGCGAAGTTTAACATCGCTCAGTGGTAAAGAAAAATGCTGTAACTGAAGCAATTACACTTTCACAATACCAATAAAGGTACATACTATCCGGTACAACCGAAATGACAAAGGTTATTCGTGTTATTTTTCGGCGAAGAGACAAAATTCACGCGCGTTTTCCCATAGGAATACACAGGGAGGCTGGAAAAGTAGACTGCATGCTGTCTGCTTCAATTTGCAACCGGAAGTCCCGTAGACACTAGCGCCAGCTGAGCCTCTAGCGTTTATTGTAATAACTCTATGGTGCACTCCTGTCGAGCGCGCGAACTCCCATAGGGAGAGTAGCGTCTCCCTGGCCCGTGCCTCGTTAACCGGTGTGATCCAGGCCTCTAAAGTGTCGATGTGAGGCCCCAGGTGTTCGGCTCTTTTGTCTCGCAAGCCGGCACAATCCCAGAGGAGGTGTCGGATCGTTGGGTTTACGCCGGCGGTGCACGTAGTGCAGACGACAGGTGCAGCGGGCTCGGACCCTTCCGATGGCGCTTGGTCGGGTGGGCGGCTACTCGACATAGATGAATAAAACGATGTGTGCAGCTGACGCCGCACACACCACACTAGCCGACACCCTTTAAATCCGGCGTCGGCTCGCGCCATCTAGCGGCAAGCATCTGAAGCGTAGAAATGAGAAGACTTCGGATGTTGAAATGTTCCGCAATATATGGCGCGGCCTAGCAGGTAAAGCTAAAAACAAATAAATTAAAAAAGAACATATAAGACGCTTACAAATTTTTGTAATGCAAGATTAAAGCGAAGCTCTTGATGTATTTTGATTTTGCGATGTACGTGCTAGATATACTGGGTGAAACAAGGAGACGGCAGGCTCTTTAAATCGACCGGAAAATTCGGTTTCTTAACCTATCGCGCTACGACTTTGTGCAGCGTTGCCCACAGATGGTGCATTTTTTTTGTCAAATTTGCAAAGAACGAACTTACCTGAGGAAAAAGTGAAGAAAGAAAAAGGCTTAGCTCCTATGGAAACGCAGCGACGCCACCGGTCTTCAAACAACACGGCGCCGTTTTGCACGGGAGACAAGAGATGGCGCAACGAACGCCGCCAACGAACGAGCATACGGCGCCGAGAGCCGGCACTTTATAGCAGACGATCCTTTCGACTCAAAAGCGGCTCGAGTTCCGCAGGCGGCGACAGTCGCAGAAACAAAAACAGGCGCGGTAACAACAAGGAACTGCAGTTCCTTGTCTGCTAATCACGCCGGCTCTTGGCGTCGTCTGCTCGTTCGTTGGAGGCAGTTGGCGTCGCGACCGCTTGCGCCATCTCTTGTCTCCCGTGCGAAACGGCGCCGTGTTGCTTGCAGACCGGAGGCGTCGCTGCGATTCCATAGGAGCTAAGCCTTTTTCTTTCTTTTCTTTTTCCTCAGGTAAGTTCGCTCTTTGCAAATTTTACAAAAAAAAATGCACCATCTGTGGGCAACGCTGCACAAAATCGTGGCGCGATAGGTTAAGAAACCGAATTTTCCGGTCAATTTAAAGAGCCTGCCGTCTCCTTGTTTCACCCTGTATATATATATATATATATATATATATATATATATATATATATATATATATATATATATATATATATATATATATACGAAAGTGAAAAACTCACGGTGGAAAACAACAAACAGCGGAAGTTTAATCGACAGTTTCGCCGAGAGACTCGGCTTCGTCAGGAGATGACATATGTCATGTCATCTCCTGACGAAGCCGAGTCATGTCATGTCATCTCTGACGAAGCCGAGTCTCTCGGCGAAACTGTCGATTAAACTTCCGCTGTTGTTTTCCACCGTGAGTTTTTCACTTCGTTATATATACGCCTTCGGCCCCTTGGCTCTTATGCCACCCAGAGCCGTATATGTGGAGAGTTTGGTCAATGGGAGGCGCGGGCAGAGTCAGGGCGTGCGGCAGACTCGGAAAGAGGGCTTGGCATGCTCTCTTGACCAACCAGAAGCCGAAAAACATCCCCTAGCGGTGGTAGCGAGAAACGGTTCTGATCAAAGGTCTATGTTCGTAAATGGTTTTAATAAGCGCGTAAGAGTGAAGTGTAGTAACTCTTTGTGGTTGAAAATAGGGTTCACGTGTTGTTTTGATCATGATCATGCAGAAAGATGTAAGAAACGAATGCGCCGCTCAACTCCGTTTTGCTCGGACAGAGTGTGACCGCTCGGACGGCAGATTCCCGGCCCTCGGCGCTTGGCGTACGGATTATGTCGATCGTTCCGCTAGTCGCACTCTTCCACCATCATTTTGGATGAGCGTGATTGAAACATCACGTGTACCATATTTTCAGTCATTGAGAGTTATTCCAATGCAGTTATCAGGTTTGTTTCTCGCGACCACCACCAGGGTATTATTTCCGGCTTCTGGTTGGTCACATTCGAATTTCTGAAGACGCCCTGGGACACGCCCAGCCCGCTTTCGGCCAATGACGCCTCCTCATTTGTCTCCTATACTTCCCAACGAATGGCCAAACTCTCTACATTACTCTGATGCCACCATTCCACACTTATATATATATATATATATATATATATATATATATATATATATATATATATACAACACGGGCACTTCACGTCATCGTACGTGGTCTCCGAAGAGGAAATAAACGAACATTAGCAGATGAATGAACCGTAATTAATCCAATGAATCAAAGAACTAAAGTTTTCAGGAACCCGCAGAAAGCCGAAAAAAGGGCGGAGCCAGGATTTGAACTCTGGGCCTCCCAATGTCCGGTCGGGTGTGCTAACCACTACACCACTCCACCTCGGCTCTCTGGCGTTTCCTATCTGTCTTATTAATGCACAAGAAACGAAATGTATCCAATCGGAGGTGTCCTGGAAACACACGCCGCCGCGTGGAACGCGGTACGACGCTTGGTGTCACGTGGTACGTGCTCGTTTGTGCTCCAGAAATCCTCCCACTGTTTGTCTCGTCCCGTGTACATGTAGTAGTCTTCCTTGTTTATGAGCTTTAGAAACACGGTATCATCATCATCTGCGAGAATCAAGAGCCACGTTATTGAATATACAACACGGGCACTTCACGTCATCGTACGTGGTCTCCGAAGAGGAAATAAACGAACATTAGCAGATGAATGAACCGTAATTAATCCAATGAATCAAAGAACTAAAGTTTTCAGGAACCCGCAGAAAGCCGAAAAAAGGGCGGAGCCAGGATTTGAACTCTGGGCCTCCCAATGTCCGGTCGGGTGTGTGCTATATATATATATATATATATATATATATATATATATACAAATGTAGATCACTCTCTTCACATACTGGTTCTGCACCCCTCCTCTTCCGTGTTTTCTTCCTCCTTTTGCTTACCCTCCCCTCCTCCCACAGCTTCCCCTCTAAATTCAGCTTGAAAATGGACGCCACGTGACTTGAACACCAATGGACCTTTTTCACATACCGACGGCACCAGGCGGTGGCTGCACGAACTAAAAATCGAGGAAGGGACCTACCTGCGCTACCAATCGATAATGGGAGCTACGCTACCAGTTTCTTCGTTCTCTGGAGCAGCGGTGCGTGCCCAACGCGCCGTCCAAGTGGGGCATCCGTGGCGTCCACTTAAACGTCGTGTTATTCTTTCCGTCCGCTTTCTTTTTTTGCGTAACACAATTATATGTATGCTGCAATTACGTTTGCTACTCGCTGATCTACAGCCTCCTTCCGAATTTCCTCGATTTTTGGTTTCAACTTCCGCCGCTTGGCATCGGGCGCTCGCGCGTGCTCAGAACGCTTCTCGGAAAAGGTCCATTCAATTCCCCCGCTCGTCTCATCTCGTCATAGCATGTGGGCGGGGTCTGGGTGACGAAGCCATGGGCTCGTGTTCGGTCTGCTGGTTGACTGCCACATCGAGACGAAATGGCTGGAGGAAGACGGTGGCGGTGCTCAATACAAACGATGAGAATGGCTCCGCACCTCTACCACGCTTTTAGGATGACGCCGTCAACAGTAGAAAGGAGAAGACAAGATAATGGAACCCACAAAAGATTTGTGGAGGCCAGCACTGGGAGCCTGGTGCGAGATGGTCGTTCGCGTCACTGCCAGGGTCCTTGTCATCACCAAGCCCACAATATTCGCGACTCCGGCCAAACGAACGGCACCTAGCGGGAAAACACCGAACTCTATTGAGGAGGTCCTTTCGCGATTTCTGCTCGCTCCCTGTGGTTTCCGTGATTGCATATTGTCGGCGGTTGGCGCCATGGCCACCGAACTAAAGCGGGGGAGGTTGCGTTGCTCGTGCCATTAGCAACCAAAACGGCAGCAACGACAGAGCGATAGGGAAAATCGTGACGCATACTAGCCTAACAAAAATGGGGTGATCGGTGCATTGCTTTTTCATGTTGTGCAGGACGAACAGTTGTCCCAATGACTCTGTCGTTACTTTCATATCAGCGTGTTGACAATGTCGCTCTGAGCGCAACCTATGCAACCGCGTGAACCAGACAATGTGCATTTATCAACGCTCTTCAGCGCGGTAGAATGATAATAGACAGTCCTTTCAACGTTTCTCCAAGGAAGGCTAAGCCCCTGGAAGCTCGCTTACGCCAGCACACCGCCGCAGATTCTGAACGTAGTGACTAAAAATCGGGGCAAACAATTCTGAAGCCAAACGCTGAGCTGGGACATGGCACGCGACGACCTGTCTTGGAGCGCCATATTTGTCGAAAATGTGGCCCCGAGCGGGCCCGATTGGAACGCTGCGATCGCTCGACCGTGACGTAGGTTAGGGGATCCCGTGATGAGGCCAGCTATTCCGCCTTGCTTTTGTCGGAATCTTCGGAAACCGTTCGCTCGGCGTTTTCGCTTTTTTGTGTGTGTCTTCGAAGCCTGATCAGTACACGCGTGGATCGGCTTCGGCAGCTGTCGAGCTCAGGGAGCAATTGTAAAGTACTGTTGGGTGCCGCAATGCCGCAGTTACGCGACCGACTCAAGCATCAGCTCCCACATCTACCCCAAGGAGAAGCAGCTGCGCACGGAGTGGCTTGCAGTGGCGTACCAACTTGTTTTTGAGTGCATGGGGGCAAACCAGATTCCCCCCCCCCCAGGAGCAGGGGGTGGTGCCCTTGGTATCCCTTGGGCGCCGCCGGCCGGTGTTTACCCTGCTCAGTGGCGGCTGTTTCAGGGGGAGCAAAACACGTGCCCCCCCCCTCTGAGAACTGGCGTAGCAAGCGCCCCCCCCCCTCCCACCGGTTGGTACGCCCATGGTGGCTTTTGAAATTGAGAATGGGCAAATTAAACTCTAAGAGCTCAACAGTGTGCAGCAAGCACTTTCAAGATGAAGCTTCGTGTATGCGGTTGGAGCCAAGATCTTCGGCAAGTGCCCTGAAGTTATTTTATTGAACCTCCATAAAAGTTTGGGGGGGGGGGGAGAGAAAGATTTCGTTGGCGCACGTCAGAGATCGACGCTATCTCGCATTTTGCTCGTAAGCGACAGACACGAAAAGTTTCCGCAGAGAGTGATGCCACGCCTCCCTGCATCACATCATACTTCCATTCAGTGTTATCTCGAGCTCATGCACGTCCGAAGCGAGTGCCGACGTTTGGAGAACAAATCCAATGAACGTGTAGAAATCCTTATCCAGCTTCTTGATGCTGCAGGAAAACACGTGTCCCGCTTTAAAAACTCTTTCGCCCTCGAACAACAGCTGGGATGTTTCGTGGGCCTTGTCCACGAGCGCATTGATGCTGCTTACAGGCAGCACAACTGAAAAAGGATACACAGTTGTAACAAGGTGCCCGGTCGAATAGAAGTTAAAAAAATTGCTCAGCTTCAATGGCAGGTCGCACTTTATCAGCATCCTTTGCGGTGCGCAAGACAGCCGTTGAAAACGACAGGTTGGTTGCAGCGACCTGTTCCTGCTCGCCTGCAACCGGCTCACCGGCGGCATTCGAACGGTAGCCGATTTAGAAACTTGACGGAATTGAGTGGTGAAACGAAAAATTGGGTTAAAAGAAGCATTAAACACCCGTAGTATTAAAAAAGCGAAGACCAAGACACTCCACCCTTGACGCAGAGTGCAGAAAACGGTCACGTGATCCCCCATCCTACGTCACGACGATAGGCCCGTCAGATGGCGCCACGCCATGTTCTCGGGGCTAGAGTCGCGAAATACGAGAGGAAGAAGAAGAAAATAGATGGTGCTATGGAGAATTTGACAGCCTTGAGATGGCGCCGGCTACTGGATATTACGGTGATTTCTTATTGCACTAAATGATATGTTTCTCGTGCATCGTCACTCGAGGTTTTTCATGTGCCACTTCACCTGTAGCGACGCTTTATCACCGTCCCTGCAATTCGGTCTGACTTTGTATTCCTTTATGTTTCGCATGTACGCACCAGACAGTCGAAAAACATTTCCGTTCTGGACGCACGAGAGGCGGCCCCAAGCGACATCAACAAATCCGAGATTAATACAAACAGCTCCAGATGTAAGTATCTCGGGGGAAAAAAGTGTTTAAGAGATCGGGCATCTCTGTTATTACCATTCCTTCCGGTAACTAAAACTGGTAAAATGACCGACGGGTGTCAAAGCGCTGGGAAAACTCAAAACGATCAGGATGGGTATTGGAAAGTGTTAACATATACTTTTGAATTTCCTCATAGGTTTTAAAACCACTGAATCCCTCCACGCGCGAAGAAATGGTTGCTTTCACATGTCATGCGGTGCATTACATTCGCATTAAAAAAATACAGGAAGATTCATTGGTAGGTTCTGAGGGAATGCGTTAGCGTGATCCCTGGAAACGCCACACGCGTACCCCTTTAGGAAACGCTGACGCTGACCCCTCCACTTTTCTCTTTTGGCTTTCTCTTCTGCTTTTTGTCTCGTTACGAGGTCAGTGTTAGCGTTTCCCAAAAGGGACGTGTGTAGCATTTCCCAAGGGTCATGCTAACGGTTTCCCCAAGAATCCACCAATGGATCTTCCTGTAATTATTTCTCGCCCTTTTCTGTACTCTGCCTGCCAGAGTGCGTCGAAGCCCATGAATGCGGTCATCCATATCACTCGTGGAAATGACCACATTTATACCACTCGTGGAAGGAACCGCATCCGTATCACTCGCGGAGCGACCGCGTCCATCGCTTTAACTACACATACACACATCACAGCCAACACGCTGCTGCTGCGGAAACCCAGAGCGAAGAACAACCGGCGACGTCAGAGCCGCAACTGAGCACGCCCGCTTTCCACAGCGCTGCGGCGCAACAGCTCCTAGATAACGAAGCCGTAGTGCTGAATAAGATGGCGTCATCAGAGAAGGCCAACGCTGAACACAGATTGAACATGACGATTGTGTCAACGTTCGGCTCAAACTTGATTCGAAGCCGAGCACTGACGCAGTACTCGTTTCCAATCGGTGTTCAGCGTTGGCCTTCTCTGATGACGCCATGTTATTCAGCACTGCGACTTCGCTATCTCAGGGGTGTTGCGCGGCGCCTCCTCTAAAGCGCTGGATATCCTGGATCCAAGTACCGCCATCGTTTGATCAGTGCCGCGAGCGCTCCTATTGGATGCCGGGCGACGCGTCGCCTATTTTAGCCCATGGCGCGTCTTACATCCAGGCGCGCACGCTCCTATTGGTCTGCTGTGGCTGCCGGTGACGCGCCCCCGTTTGCGAGCACGCTCCTATTGGTCTCTTTGTACATGCCTGCGCCACGCCGCCTTGACAAACTAGATTCGCGGCGACGCTCCTCCATTTTTGGCTCAAGTGCGTCACAGCATGCACCAGCTCGGCGGTACTTGTTTATAAAATACAAATTTATCCAGCGTTTTAGCCTCCTCCTCTCTGGCTCCGTGCCGGCTGTGCACGTGACTGACGAAAATGAAAGGGCTCGTTTTGACGAAAAGATGACTGTGTCATTCAGTTTGTCAGAGCCGGGGAGAGAGGGGAGAGCTTGACGGGTGCTAACGTCAGCACTTAGGACCAATGGAAGCGTCACGCGCGTCACCCTCTCCCCTCCTCTCTCTCGCTCTCTCTCCCGGCGCTGACAAACGAAAGACACCGCCGGGTCTTCGTCAAAACGACCGTTCTCATGATTAAAAATAAATGGCACAAGTTAAGACACTCAAGTTTAGCTACGATCATCTGGATAGTCCTTTAAAACAATTAAAAACGAAGCTGCGCAGAACTGTATGCAATCAGTGACGGCTTCAGAAACGTCAAGCGTGGCAAGTCCCGAACAGTCTATTATCGCTTCGCTGCCAATCAGTGTCGCGGCATGAGCAGTGGCGTCACGAGGTTAGTGGCACCGGGGCGGTAGCCCGTCGCGACCCCCCCTCTCCCGCTCTCGCGTGGCCCGCCACGACTCCCCCCCCGCTATCGCATTGCCCGCCACGACCTACCCCCCCTCTGCGGCCCGCCGCGACACCCCTGAGCGCTGCACCCGGGGCGGTCCGCCCCCCGCCCCCCCCTTGTGACGCCACTCGGGCATGAGTGGCTGAAAGCGCCTAATCACGAAGCACAAAGTGCGAGCATTATAAGCCGCGCCCTGGGATGCCTCTGACTGCCGCGCTTGCGCAGTGCCGCTGATAGGAGGCCGCTCCGTGGGCGTGCCAGCGCTGGTCCCGGGACTCGAAGCCCTCCACTCGCGGTTCGGCAAGCTGCCCTGGGCGTCACTCTTCGAGGACGCCGTCAGGCTGGCGCGCTTCGGCTTCCCGGTCTACGCCGAACTCGCTGCCGTGCTGGACAAGTACGCCAAGGCGGTCTCTCAACGACACACCCTCAGGTGGATGACACGAAAGTTTGTGTGTCACATCGTCGGAGTGGGGTCTCTTCGTATGCGCTTTTCTTAGAGCACTGGTGGTTCTCAAATGGAAGTCCGCGGAACCTTCAGGGTAAGGCATTCTAGGGGTCCGCGAAGCCCTGCCGATCATCAATCAAAAACGGCAAAAAAAGTTTTTTTTTTCCTCTATTGAGAAGAAACGTTCCAATTTTCAGTTGAGTTTTTTTGTGTGTATGTCAAGGAGACAAGTCTACTTCACACTAGCCCATAGTAATATTCATTTATTAAATTATTATCATAATTAACCTATATCTTTCCTTTCTCCTGACCACGAACGGGGTCCTCCATCATCACCCCCGATCCACAAGGGGCCCGCGAAGCATCAATTTTTGAGAACAACTTTAGTTGGTGCCCGTGGGAGCCGCCGCGGGTCGCGTGGTAGACCTGTGCGCCGTCACGCTGCGTCGCCGCCGCCACAAAGTCACACCGCCGCCGCACGCTGAGCGTGGTGCGCCGCCGGTTCAGCGCGTTTCTCCACACGGCCGGTGTGCAAGTTCGTCTGCTCCGGTGCGCCGCCGCCGTCATCTGACCAGCGCACAAATCTATCGCATCTGCTTGCGCTTTTTCAGGAGCTTCCTTTGGCTCTAAAAGTTACTTATTAATATTAGTTGTGTTGTTTTTTGTATTTTTTTTTGTATGAAGAAGTAACTTTTAGAGACCATAGAAAGCTCCCGAAAGAGTGCAAGCACCACGTGATAAATAGCGGCCAGTCACGTGATAAATTTAGCGGAGAAAGTTTTTCGCTAAATTTTGCGTGGAATTTTTTCGCTAAAATTAGCGGGAAGTTTTCCCGCCAACTTTAGCGGAGAAAATTTTCCGCTAAATTTAGCGGCGGAATTTTTTCGCTAAATTTAGCGGGGAAATTAACCCGTAATGCAACGCGCGGTGACGTCACAAGTGACGTCAGTGGTGACCCTTGTGATGTTACACGTGACGTCACGTGTGACGTCATCATTGGAAACGTCCCGTAATGCACCGCGCGGTTACGCCGACAAAGACGGCGACGGCGACGCCGACGCCGCTCAGGCTGGAAACAGGCGCATAAAGGCCAATCCCACATAGGCCGTATTCTCAAGAAATTTACGAGCGAAACGCTCGTAAATTTGTCGAGCACGGCATTTGGCGGGAGCTTTTTTCACAGAACGGAAGAGCTGTGTGGTCGCTAGACCACACGCGACGCTTTTCGTCGACGTCTCCTCGGCGTTTGGTGCAGTGTAGCCCGACTCGCGCCTTTCATGAAAGGAGGCAAAATGTAGATCGGCTGCTATATTATTGCGTTCCGCAAGGAGACAGAAATAACTAAATGTTAATCAACCACAAAAGCCTAATTTGCTAACGCCTGTTTTATAAATCTTTCTTGAAATTGTCAAGTTGCCAACAAGTCCCAGCAGTAGGACGGCCACGATCTCTGTTCAAAACCCTTCCTTTTATTATTTTTTGACATCGCCCTCAACATAAATGGTATTTTCTTCTTTCTTAAGGCGCGTTCCCACCGGCGATGCGATCTAGGTCACGCGCGATAACTTTCATCGCAAAGGCGACCATCGCGGGCAAAAAGCGACGCGATTTGAGCAGATCGCTTCCTGACCCGACTTTCTGCGATGCGATATAGTCGCGCGATAACTTTCATCGCAAAGCGACCATCGCGGGCAAAAAAGCGACGCGATTTGAGCAGTCGCTTCCTGACCCGACTTTCTGCGATGCGATATATATAGTCGCGCGATAACTTTCATCGCAAAAGCGACCATCGCGGGCAAAAAAGCGACGCGATTTGAGCAGTCGCTTCCTGGCCCGACTTTCTGCGATGCGATATAGTCGCGTAGCGGCTGAGCCAATCAACGGCGTTCGGAGCGAGAGTTTTCGAAGAACGACTCGCCTACAAAGGCGTTGGACTCGCTAATCGCGCACGCCAGTGTGACCATCGAATTTTCTTTTGCGATGTGATCTAGTCGCATCGCGCGACTGCTTACATCGCCGGTGGGAATGCGCCTTTAGTCTTTCATCGCTCGTTTCAAAGAGATATAGCGATTTCGTGCAGTTGGCCAGTAAACCACCGAACGCGCCAAGCGAGCACCCATTTCGGCGGCTGCGTCAAGCCAGCCAGCAGGCCGCATAGCTATTGGGCAGGAGATCGAACTATTGGGGAGGAGGAGCGACCTTGGCGCCCCAAGCGGTTAACTTTAGAACTACACGGCAGGGTTGCCAGGTAGTTTCTACCTCAAACCGCCAAAAGCCAGACGGTGTAGCCCAAAAGTAGCCAAATGCAAGAGATTTACGTAGCCCAAAAGTAGCCATATTCCACACAGCCCAACGAATTGTGCGCTCGAATGTGCGAGCTCAATTTGAAGGCACTGCGTCTGCATATCTAGGGTTTAGGAGCAGCTTGCAAGATCTACGACAGCTTGAAATGTATTGAACGTTTTATTTCAAACACAAAAGTACAAACAATTTTCCACACGCGTTTTTGCAGTCACATAGTTATGAAGGTACTCGCTCGTGCCCGGCTTTCTCGCCTCATACATGATTTCTGCGTTAAAACGGGCAAAAACTTCTTCAGTGTGGTTGATGTCCTTACAGAACTCGTTCTTCCCAAGGAAAGCAAACTTTACATGGAGGGCGTTTTGAAAAGTTGGAAGGGACATGTTCTTCCTTAGGCCTGACTTTGTGAGGGACACGTGACTGAATACTCTCTCCACGGCGGCATTCAACATGGACAGTGTCGGGAGCGCGATGGCAAGCTCGGATGGCAACGGAAACAGGGCTGCTCCTGCGCATTGATCTTGGCCTTGTTCGAAATATTCATTCTCCCAAATCTGTTGTCTTTTGTTGTGGCTCACTGTGGTTTATGAAACTTCCATGTTTTGCAGAAAAGCCGCCTTTTGTTAAATCCGATACAGCAAGCGGTACCGGGTGACATCAAATTTTCTGCAGGATGTCTTTAGTTGCCTTTAATATCATTTTTCCTCGGATGAGGTGCGTCCTGTAGGAGGATGGTGGGAAACTCGAGAAAATAAGAGACGCCAGTAGGAAGCAGAAAGAACTTGGAAGCATAAAATAGGCCACAATGAATGCAAAAGAGATGTCGTCGGAGCTGAATCTAGGTCACGGTAGCGCACTTGAGCGAATAGGTTCTGACATCACGCCCACGAATCTTCAGGCGGAAAATCCCTGAAAGCGGGAATCCAGAAAGGGTGGACTGTCGCTTTATGTCCATGCTGAAATGTCTTTTGTAAAATGTGTTCTCTAAGCCAAGCAAAAAAAAAAATGTGCCGCGTTAGGATTAGAAATAGCCCAAAAATAGCCACATAGCCAACCGCCAAATTTCGACGCCAAATGCATGACAAAGTAGCCCAATTTGGCTATTAATAGCCCAACCTGGCAACCCTGCTACACGGATGGGGACAACAAATACAATGACTCAGCGCTCGGCCGACATAACCAAACGCGGTGTCAGCGTTTGGCTGGAGTTCGTGTTCTCCGGTGAGGGGGAGGAGGGGCACTTTTGTTTCCACTCGGGCCTGCATGAAAAATGCAGCATGCACGATCCCAGCTCAGCACAAAAGCCGAAGTAGGTCAAGCTCGCATTCTCTGAGGATAGATCCGGCACTTAACGTCGCTTGTTAGTATGTTTTACATTGAACTGTGCCCCGCGCTCTATTGTAGAAGATGACATGGACATGCCTATAAGGCCTCTTGGCATGTGCACAGGCCTTGTGTTGAGTAAACACCGAGTATGGGGACAACAAACGGGTCAGAGTGTCCCCCTATTGGGCAGGAGATCGAACTATAGGGGGCACTCGTCCCCAATAGGCAAGCCGATCTTCGAGCAACTTCCGGCTGTCAACCCGGGAGTGATTGGCCGGCACCGCGCCATACGCTTCCGGATACGCCACGCCGAAATACGCCGAAGCGCCGAAATCTGTCTCGGTCGGATCGCCGAATACGCGCGTATTTACACCGACCTCGAGGCGTCGAGGAAGCGCTCGTCTTGACGCCCGCTATACGTCGGAATTACGTCCACCGAAACGCTCGTAAATACGTCGCAAATACGCCCTATGTGGTTCGGCCTCAAAGCTGCGCTCTAAAAAGCACGTTTCCGCAGCTAGCGTAGTTTTGAGTATCGTCCACCCTTGTCAGTCTCAAGCGGTTATGCAAATTTCATACATGCAAACTTATTGATGACAATAAAAATAGATTTAATTACTGACTGAAGAATTAACAACATTAATGAAGGGCCAATAACCTTAAATATATAAATATGCAAATGCACTCCTAACTTATCTGAAAGATGCTCTGCAAATATTTTACGGTGTTTTTATCCTCGATAGTGCCTATCGAGGATAAAAACACATCGTACATGTATCAGTGTATCAGTGATTTGAGAGTCTTAAACAAATTTTTATTTTGAAGCTTATTCAAATAACTTTCCTGGTACTTAAAATAATGTGTGTTATTGCCTTTTTTATGTGATGAACAGCGATTTTGTGTGTCTGTGTGCTGGGAAAAAACATACACATAAATTCGCGGCAAAATTATACCGATTACGCAAGCTGCAAATTAAGAAACTTGAATGTCTAGTATAAAACATCAAATACTGCTTAGTTCTATTTAACAAAACATCATCAGTTAGCAAGGGTGATGCTAATTTGCAAATTACATTGGTCACAAACGCTAGCTTGGATCTGAGTACGACCAGCTTGAATCTGAGTACGAAGGATCGTATAGATTAGAGTGAACGATTTTGATCATTAATTTCTGCATGATTCCTTGCCTACACCACTGTGGGTTAGAAAAAACAAGCGTTGTGATTGCCGCTCAGTGCATCTACCAAAGGTGGACTGAAGGGGCTTTTCATAAAACGGTCGAGATATTTTGAACATATGATTGCTTTTAGCTCAGTTGCGTCGTCATGATATACACTGTCAAACGTATTTCGTAAACTATATTTCACGGTACGTATGGCGAAGATGCGGCCACTCCATGATTTTATGCATTGTAATTAATACCTTAGTTCAAGAGAACAACTATGATTAAGCTTTTAAGACTGTGAAACAAAGTTTTACCAGTCAAGGGGATTTTGGGCGACCTTGCTCACTTCGTGACAACCTGTCATTTCAGGTAAAATATACCTGACTGAGGTGAACGAATGGACGTTGAGTCTTATAAACACGACGTTTTGTATGTTAATCTATATGTGTTTTTAGTGTTGCGTAAACATTAAGGACGTACAATTTCCCATTTTGGTACCTGAAAATAAAAGTGATTTGTACAAAAGGATAAAAAAGAGAAACCTATATAGCTACAGTCCTTAAGCGGCGGAAGAGTTCCTATTGCCCCTAAGGCTCTAAGCAATGCGGAAAATATATTCTCGCTTTAGCGGTTAAAAACGATTCAAACAGGTTCGAACCGGTTTGAACTGCAATTTCGCTCCCAGGGAACTCAACTGGAATTGAAACAGAAGCCGTAGTGCCTGAACCCGAACCGAACCGATAAAACTTTCGGTTCGACACTCTGATTCAGCAGATTATTCTTGCCTTAGTGGGTGCTTCTCCACATCAGGGGTCAAAGAGTGGGAAAGCACCCTTTCAGGACGTAACATATGTTCATCTTGTCTTCAAGCGCGTGAAAGAGCGTTTCGCGGCACGCGCTCTTTGCGCTGACTTTGCTACGGCGGCATCCATGTACAGGGTGAGGCCGTAAGGACCAACACATTTGGCACGCCATGTAAAATTCGAGTTTCAAGCGTATAAACTTGACATTTGGCACGCGAACGTATTCTCGCAACAGGTTGCACGTCTATGTTTTTACGAGCTCAAGTCAGAGGTGGAAATATATTAAAAATACAGCAGAAACGGTGGCCCTGCATTTTCTGTGGCCCCTTCCGGATGTTCGACGTCTGCACACTGGTTTACCGAGCTTGCTCCCAGTTGGTCATTGTTCATATATTTTGTTAAAATTACACATTATCGCGATTATCTTTTTCATCACCAACCTCTACTATCGGTTCTTAGCGTCTTTGTGTTCAGCAAGCCGCCCGGAGAGAGCTCATAAGCCAGTGTGCAGACGACAAACAGGCTGGTATAAGACAAACAAAACACACGGCCTCCTATTTTGTTTTATTTTCAATATTTCACTGCCTCCGATTTCAGCTCCAGAAACATAGACATAAAACTTCTCTCGAAACTACATTCCCGTGCCCAATTACATGTATTACGCGCCCAAGCACACCCCAAGTGAGCAAGATGGAGGCGTCCTGAGGCCATACTTGCAAACGGGTATACGTTTAGAGTTCGAATTATGCAAGGCGTGCCAAATATGTTGGTCCTTACGGCCGCACTCTGTTGTTACCGGCGATTTCTTTTTCCCTGTGAGCGCTTATTGTCTGCATTGGGTATTACAAAGAATGGCATCACCCTAAACAAAGGACATTGAGGAGTTCTACGTCGAACTGATACGATGTCGCTGGTGCATACCGTAATAATAAACTCAGCACCACCACCTTTCCTCATGGCGAAGTCGACAAGGGCGAATGCTACGGCCCCTGTGAGCTACGGCGCGAAGACCGTGACAGCTCTCCACGAGAAGAGTTGGCATGCACCAAGTGTACGTTGTCACGTGACTCGCTCCGACACTGAGCTTTCTGAGGAACTATCTATCGCTCTTTGCCGGAGTACATGTTGAAACTGAGTCAGAAGTGGCGGAACGCGGATGATTGATCATTGTCGCGTTCCGCAACGTAGCTTTGCGCCTGCTTCACGAATGGTAACTTTGGCGCCCCGAGTTCTCACGAGCTTAAGTCGTTCTAAAGAGTTGATTAGTGGTTTTCGATAACGCTCTCATAGTTTCAATTGGAACAATAAGTTTATGTCACTAATTAAGGTTAATTAACAGTTTTAGTTAATTAGCCGACTTATCGACATGACTTCCCATAATGTACCACTGGCCGTATAGCTCACCTGCACAACGGTATCAGTGCATCTTTTACGGACTTTTAAATAAATCTGTTCAACTTAGAAATGAACACCCGGTATGAGTATAGGGTGGTTCAAGTCACCAGAGCTCGATCTAAAATGGACCGTAAAATCGGAAACCTGCACGTGGCAATCTAAACTTTTCGTCAAGGTGTATTTCCAGGTCGGTTTTTCTTGCAAAACTAGCGTAGCTCTCTTCCTGTAAAAAACAAGGCCAAGAAACTTGCCAGGGTCTACGGCGGGCAGCGGCAGACGACAGGGGTCCAGTATTGGGGTGTGTTGTGGCGTTCGTATCGATAGATGGCGCTACCTCCTGATCGCGACGGCTCGCGACCACCATGATTTATTAGAGGAAAAGTAATCTTCTTGAAATGCAGCTTTGGATAAAAAATAAATGCAAACAATAAAAACAAAACTTAAAGTAAAAAGACACGCGTCTGCATAACGGCGGCGCTTTGCTGCCTACGGATTTTGTCTGCGTGTCGTATGCTTTCTTTCGCTGGTCGGCTGCACCTTCAGACGCTGCTGTCGACGCCATTTATCAATGCGAAAGCCGAACAGGCCCCGCTACTCGACTTGGTCGTCTGGGTCGCCACCAGCCGTGGACCCTGGCAGAAGTTTTCGTGGCCCTACTTTTTACTAAAAGAGAACTACGCTGAAATTTCACAAGAAAAAACCGACCTGTGAAATATACCTATGATATATATATATAGATGGCTAGTACAGTATCGATATTTATGATCTATTATATTCGAGCTAGTGACTTGAACCACCATATATATATATATATATATATATATATATATATATATACGCGGGAAGGTTGATCGCAAACCGCCACGAGTGGTAACTTTGGTGCACTACTACGCTTCTCACGCGCTCAAAGTATTTCTGAAAATTACTGATTTAGTGGTTCGTGGTTTTCGATGACGCTCAGCAAGTTTCTAATTGGAACCATATGTCTATTTTAATTAATTAGCCGACTGATCGCTACCATAAGTCAGCTATACTATGTCTCCCTGGCCGTATAACTCACCTGCACAAACGAAAACAGCGAAAAAGGAAGACATTTTATTTATTTCGTCTACAAAAAGGACACACGTGCCATGACGCTACAAACTTATTTAGTATAAACATTGAGATGTGGTGGTATTTCTATTTTTTCAGCTTTAACCTTTGGAAACAGATAAATCGGTTTACGCTACTGCAAAGAATAACAACAACAAAAAGAAACACTGTCATTTTGCAAACTCGTGACCAGCGTTCATCAGTTATCGGGGGTGCGCACCGAGCAGTAACAGCCGCTGAGTGCTTGGCTCTGCGCATGTGCAACTCGCGACACCAGATAGACCGCTTCTTCTGGCAGATGGCGCCACAGGTACGGGACGCGACGCGCTCCGCTGGCTCATTTCGTTTCGTGGAGCACTATACTTGTACTTTATATAAAATATTTTTTTCTTCTACTTTCCGTGGAAAGTACAACCCCCGACTTCAAAGTACATTCCACAAATTTGGTCTTGTTAAATATGTATCACAAAATGAGGTTTTGTCAACTCGGAAGAAATACTGGATATTCTACTCTCACCAGAAATGCGAGCAGACGTAGCATTTGGAACTCTCGCTACTTCTCGCTCGGTCAGTGCAAGCGAGGAGATTGTTTGTGGAAGCTACGGAGCTGCCGTCATGCTCTCTCCTAGTCATGCTCTCTCCATCATGAAACATTGTGTTAAAATGTACTTTGTGCCTTACTTTGAAAGTACATTGTATTTATAGTATTTTACTTCAAATACATAGGGCAGAAGTTTTTTGCCATCTCCCATCTGTGGACGAGGCACGTCTCCATTTAGATCGGTTTGTGTGATATTAGGAGAATATATTTACACGTTCAGTGGCTTGCTATATGGTTTCGGTACAACGAACAGAAGAAAAAACGACCACCAGATTGCAAATAAAAAAAATTGTCAGCAACGATCATGCAAGACCCGTCACTGAAGCGGTGAACTGGCCCATTCAGGTAAGTGAACGGTCTTCATTGAAAATGCTGTGCGAAGAGATTGGACTGGACTGGCAGCACGTGATCATACTTTATATTTACGGCCCCAATTTCGCCGGGACCAATGTCTCTCGGCCGAAACTGTCTGTACAGGAACTTTCTAATATGGCAGAAACCTGATAATTGGTCATAAGTACACTACATGGCGCATCTACAGACCTTTTTTACTTACTCTCGTCCCCAGCCACCTGGTAGGCATATCCGGTATGGGCGACAAAAAAAGTAAAGCATTTCAACCTGGAAATAGTAAAAAAAAAAATAAAGGGGAGACAAAACGAGAATGGGTAACGGTTACGCTTATATCTTATATGTATTCTACTTACGTGGCGACGGCAGAGAATGTTTTCGCCCATACTGGAAGTGGCGATATTTCAAGATGGCGGCGCTTTTGTGGAAAAGGTCTATAACTATAGATTCCGTGTTTTCGTAGATTACTTTTTGTAAAATTCGGAGAGAGTTAATTCTTCGGTGTTCATTTATGGCTGGAAATCCTGGAGAGTTTATTTTTGTTAAATTCACAATTCTCCAAAATTCTGAATTTAGTTTCACTATGCATCACTTTTTTTTTGTCAAATTCAAAATTAAAATTTCTGGACAAAAACATACACTAAGTTAATAAAAACTCACCGGCATCGAAAGATATTTCTGCAGCGGCATTTGGTAATGGCACCCTTGCGATGTGGAGTACTAACTGCCCACAACAAAACTTGCAAAGAACTGTTGCTTCAATAAATAGCAATACCTTGCAATAGCCAAACTCGTGAACGTCGTCGTTAGGAAGCATAAAAGCTCCAGCTGCCATTCTATAAAGTTCACAGGTCGTTTCACTGTAATAAAAACACAACCCCTCCTCTAAGAAGCACAAATAGTAAGACCCCAACTAGAAACCAGAGCAGTGACTTTTGTCGTGGCCCATAAGTGCATTGACCCGTTGCATTGTACAAATATTGACGAGACAAACTGGAAAATTAATTTTACTTAAAAAACCCCGAGATGACAAAACAAAAGAAAAATGAAGTGGTCTTTTTTCAGGATTGCTAACCTTGCGCTCAACACATCTTATTCGTAAAATACGATTCTTTTTGTTTTTCATCTTGCAGTTGGGACCTTAAGTTTTTCGAATAAACCCGGATTAAAAAACATTTTATCGGCAAGTGTTTTTTTTGTTTTTTTTTATTTATTCTAAAACACGGAACCTTATCTATGACTTTATTTACATGAAGTTTGACGGCGGGACTGGGGAAAGTTGCAATGTGCAGCGTGACTACTCTTCAGAACTCCTAAAATGGTCAGCTGCATCCGAGCGTGCAGGAAATTGACGCAACTCAACATACAGACAAACAAGCAACTATTGAAAGAACGAATAAAAATCGCTTCTCCGCAAAGTGAAACTGAAACTGAAAATGATCGAAATCACTGGGCCCGATTGTTCGGCGGGCATCAGTGCCACGAGTCACCGCTCATGTCTCGTAACAGACCGTGTCTCTCTGCAGGCGACTGTTCTGGAACCGGGTGAGCCGCCAGGTGTACCGCGAGAACGAAATCCTCCGGCAGCCCACTCTCGCGCTCACGCTCATCCGGATCGCCCACCAGGGCTACGGGGGATTCCTGCAGGGAGACATGGGCGCCAAGTTCCTGCTGGACCTCAGACAGCTGGGTGCGCGCCAACTGTTTTCGCACGTCTGCTTCGCTGCGGTCGGCGTGATGGCTCGAGAAACGATCCAAACAACATGAGCAGCACGTTGGCATGCTTGCTATGTTAGGGATACAAGTAGTCTCCGAGTTTTCGGTATATGTAAACCAGTAAACCGCTAACAGTAATCCCCGAGTCGGTTTGATTAAAATCAGGACAAACCAAAAATCCCTTAACGAAATCTTCTTTCCGTCCTTAATAATTTTGTAACCTCCAATTTTCCTCCTTTTTTTGTGTAAGAATAAATTCTTAAATTAAGTAACACATAAAAAAGGGGCTAAACTGCGTAACCTTCTTTCCGTCCCAATTAATTTTGTAACCGCATCTTTCTTCTTTTTTTTTAAGAATAAAACCTGAAATTAAGTCACACATAGAAAAGGGGCGAAACTGCGTACACTGAGGGTCCGCATTTCGATGTGTTACACGGGAGCACAATGTATCCTGAACGAACTGGGCCCATGCTGTGTGTGTGACATCACGTGACGTCATGATGTAATGTGACGTCACGGTGTCAACAAAGTGTCACGTGACATCACGGTGTCACATGACGTTACGATGTCACATGACATCACGGTGTCGCATGAAGTCACGAGATGTTAGAGCCCTCGGTGATAGTTCTTCATGCCGATCCTTCGTGATGGTCCTTCGTGACGCTTCTTCGTCGCAGTTCTTCCCGACGGTTTTCTCATAGAATTCGGCCGATAAAATGCATTTTGTATTAAAATGTGAAGTCCGGTTGGCGGCGCAGGCGCACTTGTGTCCCGGAGCGACCTTGCCCAGTACCGCGCCCTGTGGAAGGTTCCCGTGCGGAGCGTTCCCCTGGGCGGCGTCACGGTGCACGCGCCCCCGCCCCCGGGGGCCGGGTCCCTGCTGGCCTTCATGCTGTCCACCATGGACATGTTCCGGTCCTCCAAAGGAGACCTGATGGACGAGGGCGCGCTCACCTACCACCGCCTCGTGGAGACCTTCAAGTTCGCCCTGCCCTTTAGGGAGGACCTCGGTGACGACCAGTTCGAAGACGTCGGAGACGTGAGCAGCGGCTCGGGACTCTTAGTTCCGTGTAGATGCCACGGGCTGAACGGCAGCTAGTCCGCTGTGGAAAGTGCCTACCGTACAAAATAAAACAACGCGAGAAAAAAAGAAAGAAACGAGACAAGAAACAAGTAAGGTACAGACCCAGCGCCTTCCTTGTTATTGTGTCTCTTTTTTTTCCGCTGTTTTATTTTGTAAGATATTCAACCAAGTCGCTTAGCCCTCTGCTTTGTTGAGGTGCATAGCTCTTTGCTATGGCACCTGGAACGTGCTTCCGATTGATGTATTTAATGCTTGCTCATTTGTGGTATCTCAATTTCCGCCTGATGAAGCCACACTGGTGTCATGCATGACACCGGTGTGGCTTCATCAGGCGGAAATTGAGATACCACAAATGAGCAAGCATTAAATACACCAATCGGAAGCGCGTTCCACGTGTCATAGCCAAAGAGCTGGGCACCTGAATAAGGCAGAAAGTTAAGCGACTCACAAATCTAGGCACACTACATGTGGTGTGCCTAGATTTGAGACTGTTTCTAGCTGTTCGATTGGGGTCTCGTGATATGTGGGCCGAGTTTCTATACGAGGTGCGAGAAGGAAGCGCAAGCGTCGATATTGTCTGCAAGCGCCTCCAGCCCCCTCCAAAAGTCATCCTCTTCACCACGCGACACGCACGCATACGCACAGGCAATCAATCTGCGCAGGTGTTCGCCATCAAATTGCCAACGTTTTTGGTTTGAGTTGCTCTCTCTCCTACATCTGGGCTCTCCGGCATCACGCTGTCGCCTACAGCGATCCAGGCTATGCCCAGTAACGGAGGTAGATATGGTGCACAGACCTGTTCTGTTTTAGGTCGCTTTACAGCTCGACCGTTTACGGAAGCTTCATCAGCAGCCCGGAGCTGGGACGCTGCGTCGACAGCAACACTTGCGTTTCCTCCCCTTTTTCTTTCTTTTTTAGCCGGAATATATTCGATGAACGACCAGGATTGTGACATGCGATATGACGAGCCGCTCTTTTAGTGCATGCGTGGTATACGGCGCTGAATGCTGCAGTTGAAGACGCGTACCAGGCACAGTACTCATGGCTAAGAGGTTTGACTGACACGCACGCTGCAGTAAAACGAAACTCGTTTTACCAGCACGATCTACAGCGAAGGCTTACTGAGCTTGTCAAAGTGCTGTAGAATTAACCTGGAAATAAGTCGGAGATTGCGTTCTTAGCATCCCTGTGGATTGACCGCGGTCTTTGCTGTGTGAGAACAAGATAATCGAGCGCGCCCAGTGCCTGATAAGGTCGCTTACAACGGTATGGCCCAAAAACGCGAACTGCACAGGAACTCTCCTAGAACCTCCTCGTCTATGGTATATTTGCTGTGAGAATGAATGTTCCGAGTGCTCGTAGTCACTGTGCCAATTATCCCTTTAAGCGAAACAATTTCTCACAGTATTCGGCCTTTCGTGTGTTCTGCTGGCAAGTGGACGCACAGGCATCTTCGTGCTCCATCTTGCACGTTGTATGCAGAGCTCGAAGCCACTGGCGCAAGAGCACCACTCTGTGTGGTGTTTTCCGCAGGAGTACTTGCGCAAGTAGATCACTGTTCTAAAGACTAAAGCCACGCGTTCGTGCCCTTGTCCCCTACAGCACTGCAGAGAATAAAGAGCGGAAGGGTTCATAAACATACAGACCTTGCAACGGGTCCCAATGACAGTGGTGCAGAGCCTGCAACGGTTCACAATGACAATGATGCAGAGCTTGCAACGGATTATGATGACTAGTATAGAGCTTGGCAACGGATCATGACGATAATTGTACAAAGCTTGCAACGGATCATGATAACAGTAATACAGGGCTTGCAACGTATCATAATGACATAAATATAGAGCTTGAAACGGACCATGATGACAGTGGTACAGAGCTTGCAACGGATCATGATGACGCTGGTTTGCAGACGATACGCAACATGGCTTCTCGCGGCCAAGCCCTGAAGGTCAACGGGCGCATTGCGGACTCGTCGACCTACTCGGACGCCATCTTCTACGTGTTCGACATGCAGCTGGTGCGTCGCTCGTTTAGCAGCCTCTCGGAGAGGGCCCACATTGCCCGCTACACCCGGGGGCAGCCGCACACAGTCGAAGCCACGTCCGCTACGGGACGCCCACCAAGAGCGCGTGAGTCTTCTGTCAACACCACCTGGAATAACCGAGGCCCGGGAACGACCTCCTCTTCCTCCATGGAACGTCATCCCAGTCGGATGGCGCCAACTTAGAAATCGGAGCTGAGCCCGATGCCGACCGTGCTTCCACGCGTTCATTGGACACGAAGCCCAGTCGAACGCTGTCGTAGCGCTCGTGTCCAATTTGCGTCTTCGCCCGATCTCACTGCGATGACGTCAAGTTTCTGGTGCGCATGGCTTCAGTTATTCTACAGGTGGTGTTGCCCCTGTGCGCCGAGAGAAAACAATGAGTTGAAGCTGCGTGGGACGCGTGGATGTCGTAACGCTGGCCTTTGAGAAGTGACAAAACTGCGTATTTTCCTCATTGGTTAGGGAGATTTACACCTAGTGATACAGCGAAGATTTTAAAAAATCACTAAAAGTAGTGTGATTGAAAAAACAGTTTTAAGGGAACAAATTGCCAGCAACGGCACACGTCAAGGATTGCAGAAATCTTATCTAAATAATTAATTAAAATTAACATATGGTCCCAATTAAAAAACTTGCTGAGCATCATCTAAAACCACTAAATCAACTCGTTTTAGAAAAATACAAGGCACGTATACACTATATTACGGCGTTCCGAGAAAACGTTTAATTTGGACGCGTGTTTAGCTTTTGGTTTCCTATCATAATAGCCTCCTCTATGCTCACAAAGCCTGGTAGTTCGACGACGGAGCCTTAGAGTGCCAGGTCGCAGATTCGGAGCGCGATGATCTGGTAGCACAGAGCATCAAAGAGCCACTGCTCGGGGAACCTTAACGTCAGCGCACAGCTTTTGCAGCGGCGAGGACCCGAATCAGACTTGTTCGCTCGGGAGAAGTGTGTTTCGGCGTCTCGCCGCAGCGGAGCGCCAGTCACCTGGCTCTCCTTTCATCCGTTGTCTGCCGCTCCACCTTTCCCATTTCGGCAGCGCGCTTTCGTGGCGATCTGCGCCGGCTTATCGGATATATTCGCAACTCCAGCGCGCCGCTCGCCCTCCCGCGGACGAGCGGAGAACTAGAGGAACGGGGACGGCAGCGGCGGCGGCGGCGCGGAAAAGGTGGCAGGGGCTGTCGGCCTTGATGCGTGAAGCCGTTGTAACGAAAAAAGTGAGCGCGTTAAAATAGGAATTCTTGTGCTCCACCTCGCAACAGCGTTGCACGAAGGACCGGGATGTCTAATTTCATTAGGGACTTTTCGTATATCGCATACGCTGCGGATTGCTGGTCTTGTGCATGACCGCCAGCTCGATCTGTGCTCAACGTGACGGCAAACGCTCCCGCTAATAATGTAGAGCTCTAGCGTTCGGTCTATGAAAAGTCTATTCTTTGCCCTAAGTAGGAGAAAACTGGTCGCGCAACGATATGTCGAGCAATACACGTCGGGAATGGGTTTGCGTTTTAAGGCCGTAGGAACATGACCATTTATTCCAAGCACTTTTAAAAGATAGAATACGCGTACTTGCTTTCAGGTAATTACAAAATAAATAAAGAAATGCCCGAAGCATTTTAAGCGCGTCTGTGTTAGCCAGCCGTTCGTGACGAGAGCTTAGAACGAGCAGTTTTGGCGAGAGGGGCCTACAACGTTGCAAATAACACGGTACAAAAAAAGAGTACGGTATATTAAAATATGCATTTTTGGTAGAGCAATGAATAAAACCCTAAACTCCTAAACACGCCGATTATGGTAATAGGCAGTTTTAGCATAGCGTTACCGCAGGCTACCGTTGGCTACCGTGAGCAAGGCAACGCTCCTGGCACGCGCTGAAAATTGTGCTTCAAAGGCGCAGCGCGAGCCTCCGGTTGTAATGCTACACCGCACGGTAGCCTGCGGTAACAAACTTCCTATCAATAACCATAGAGCAGTTTGATCACGTGTTGCAATACACTAAAACCGAGACGGTGAGCAGCGAGTTGCGAGCCTGTGACACGAAGGCATCAATACTGTGAACGCTGCTCTTCCGAAGCTTGACGGTCACCGTGCGCGGCTCACTTTTTAGAGCACTAATGGCCAGGCAAGGCGCAAACACGATATCTTCATCACCCTCAAAAATATTCTGCCACAAACAGTGACATGGCCGGTACGTAAAACGCGCTCGCCCACCACAAAGCTTCGCAAGTCGAGGTTTCTGCAACTTTTAAATATCAGCATGCTCATTTTGCTAACGCGCATCAACATCTCCGTCACCTGTAATATGATCCTGCCCTAACCACTTCGCGTTTGCAGACAAATAAATCATTTTTAGCGCACTGACCAGCGTCAGCGAGCAGGCGCACGGGAAACCCTGGAGAATCTATCCCCGTCTCTTCCGCCATCTTGGAACTACCGCCCCGCCACCTATAGGGCGTTGGGTTGCAGTAGAAGCGGCTATGCTATCATCTTTGCGCCATCGACCCCCCCCCCTTCCCTTTTCCGTGGCCGAGGCGCGCAACAGCGCGTGCACCATGCTTCCATCCTACGAGGGGTGGTTGTTGCGCGCCCGCAGCTTCGCGGGGGCAGGGCCGCTGGCATAAAGATGGACGTTTCTTATATATACAGTTTTTTTTAAGTGTAACAATTTGTTTTTAACACGAAGCCGTGAAAGCTACACTTATGCGGTTTGTGCTGGTGAGGTTATACGGCCGGGGGACATTGTATAGGGGCTAATCGTAACGATCAGTCGGCTAATTAATTAAAAAATTTTAACTTTTTAATAAGTGAATATAGACATATAGTTTAAATAGAAACTTGCTGAGCGTCATCGAAAATCAATTGATCAACTTTTTTGAAAGGGTATGAGCAGGTGCAGCATTTTACGGCATTCCATAAAAACACATGATTTGGACGCGTTTCTAGGTTTCGGTTTCTTATCGGAGCGCATCTCTACACCTGCGGTCGTGCTCCCGGGTGATCGCGGCGCAAAACCACCCCATCGCCTCCCCTCGCAGAATGGAGAGAAGCATGGCGCACGTGCGATGCGCGTCCCAGCCATCACACGCGCTGTATAGTAGAAACGCGGATGATTAGATTATCATCGCGTTCCGCCGCTGCTAGCTTTGCGCCTGCTGCACAGTGGTAACTTTGGTGCGTCCCCGAAGTATCCTACAGAGCTTCAAGTCGTTCTAAAATTGACTGATATTGTGGTGTTTGATTATGCTCAGGATGTTCCTAATTGAAACCATATGATTATTTTTACCAGTTAAAAAATTTAATTAAGGAATTTTATCATAGGACAAAGCTTCTTTAGCTTGGCTGGTGCCAAAAAGACGACAGGGATGTCATACCTGGCAGCCACCTTTTTCATATTGAGTGAATACCCGGTGAATGTAGGGTATTAAGCCGGGCGTTGTCCTTTGCTTTTTCTTTCTGTCTGTGGGTGTTGATCATTCTTTCTACTAAAACAACAAGCTTTGTCCTATGATAAATTCCCCACAGGAATGTCGCAAAGTATGCGACCAGAGGCACAAGCAAGGAAGTTTAGTTATTTGTCTGACTTATCCCAATGATTAGCCACCTATATATGATGTCCCCCTGTGGCAGGGCGGATTTATGGGTCAGGCCTGGGGGGGGGGGAGGCCTTCGGCGGGGGAGTCTGCTGAGATATGACACGGTCCAAACGTTGCCGAGGTCTATTTTGTTGACCAAATATTTGCTATGTCGCCAAAAACTAAACTTCTGGCTGGTGTATATCAATGATTTAATTTTAAAAAAGTTGACCTTGGGGAGCTCAGGGGGGCGGTCGCCCCCGCCCCCCCCCTAAATCCGCCCCTGCCCTGTGGCCGTATAACTCACCTGCCCAAACTGTATTAGTGCACCTTTTACGTGTTTTTTTTTGGTAGTGAATCTGTTTGAATTAAAATGGAACACCCGGTATGTATATATATATATATATATATGTATATATATATATATATATATATATATATATATATATATCATATCATTAATGGTTTTTAATGATGCTCAGCAAGTTTTTATTTGTAACTGTATGTTTATCATTAAAATGTTAATTCGTAATTTTTAGTAAATCCTTCAGGTCCGCCGTGGCTGGCCAATCTGGTCTCGAAAAAAAAGGTTTTTTTTTTCTCCACCATTCTATTTTTTAGATTTCTGAAAATCTTCGCTCAAGCACCCGGTATTCATTACGTAATCGAGTGCACATGTGCCTAAAAGAACTGCGAGGTATTTTTAGTGCTACATATAAAACATACATCTCAAGTAAAAAGTAATTGTCAACTTATGTACAACTTCTGACAAAATCACGAAAATGCTTGGACGTCCTTCGCTATCAATATGTTATATATATATATATATATATATATATATATATATATATATATATATATATATATATATATATATATATATACCGGGTGTTATTTTTAGTCGAAACAGATTTATTTAAAAAAAGCCGTGAAAGTTACACTTATGCTGCTTGTGGAGGTGAGTTATACGGCCAGGGGGACATATTATGAGGGAGCTATACGTAACGATAAGTTGGCTAATTAACTAAAATTCGATAATTAACTTTTTAATTAATGAAAATAGACATATGGTTCCAATTAGAAACTTGCTCAGCATCATCCAAAACCCCTAAATCAGTCATTTTCAGAAAGACTTTGAGCGCGTGAAAAGCGTAGTAGTGCACTAAAGTTACCACTCGTGGAGCAGGTGCAAGGCTGGGGCTAGATAAGAGACGGAAAAATCGCGCGGGCGCCTTATCTCAACCTCTAGCTTTGTACCTGCTCCACGAGCGGTAACTTCAGTGCACTACTACGCTTGTCACGCGCTCCAAGTATTACTGAAAATGACTGATTTAGTGGTTTTCGGTGACGCTGTGCAAGTTTCTAATTGGAACCATATGTCTATTTTAATTAATTAAAAAGTTAATTAACGAATTTTAATTAATTGACCAATTGATCGTTACAATTAGCCCCCTATAATATGTCCCCCTGGCCGTATAACTCACCTCCACAAGCAGCATAAGTGTAACTTTCACGGCTTTTTTTAAATAAATCTGTTTCGAATAAAAAATAACACCCGGTATATATATATATATATATATATATATACATATATATACCTATCAGGATAGCTCGTCCTATTTATATTTTACAGTGAATATTTGGGGTATAAGGATAACTATTTTTATTTTCAGGACTCCTTGGGGTACCGAAATTCAATCGGTATGCTCAAACTTTAAAGAAGCAACTTCATCACTTAGCTGCATCTCGTGTGAAATAAATACCGAACCAATAAGCCCTCTCACAAAAAAAAATAATAATAATAACGGTGGTAAAATATAATGCTTTTTGAGGAGAGCGGTATAATATTAACTATGAAAAAATTAAACATAGAGGGTCAGACCACGGAAAGCACTGTGCTGTCCGTGCTCTGTCCTTCTATGTTAATTCTTCGTTAAGTTTTAGACAATATAATAAATCACTCTCACTATAAGTAAGTTACAGGTCAAGAAGGTAGCGGCAAATGCTCCTCAAAGGGAATCATATATCCCTCCACCACCTCCGCATCCAATAGCGTCCCATCGTTTCAGTGACGTCGCGGGCAACGCGCGAGGAGGGTCTTGCCTTTCTGTACATATTTGCTTTATCTTTAGACTTTGACTTAGCATTGGGGAAGCCACGAGAGGGAGATTAGAGTTTTCCCCTCCGATGGAAACAAATACGACTTTCGGGGATTAGGTTCCCCTCCGATGACACTACTTAAAGGTCGTCTTTCTGATAAAAGACGTTTAAAGTGGGTCGGAGACAAGTTGGCATCACTCTGTAGCCAAAGCGGAACAAGGTGCGTTTCCAGTGAACTCTTCTTTCGACTGCGAAGAGATTTGAAACGGGCGCATCACGCTTGTGGGAGGAGCTTCTCCTACCTTCTTGACTTGTAACCGATTATAGTGAAGCAGTAAAGTTACTTTTTCAATACAAATTCACGCTCTTTTGTTCATTTAAAATAAGTTTTTTCAGAACGTTCGCGTATAGATCCTGAAAGCGCCGTGTAAACAAAATATTTATGTTTGCCGCCGTCGGGCGAAAAGGAAAAAGGGCGACCAGAAATTCTAAACAATCCACGAACTAATTCTTACCAGATTTGTTCGCCAGAGGAAAAAATACGATGACTTTTTTTGTGTGTGCTTGTAATGAGTCTGTTTAGATAAAACCACAAACTGATATTAAATGCACATTCAATTTATCTTTTTAATTCGCGGAATAAAGGAAACCGACCTTATTATTATTATCTGTTAGTTGTGCTCAAGACATTGCGGGCTGAAAGTTTTATTTTAAGGCTTCGAGAAATAAGTTGCGTTCCTCGATTGCCCAGGGTCACAGCAAAGCGGGTTGTGAAGAAGAGCCTGGACGTGAGACACGGTTCCGGTAATGCGGTCTTCGTGGCTCCCAATGGAGACGCCATCGCCTTCTCTGCCAGCATCGGCATGTTGTAAGAGCCACAAAAGCAGAAGAAAAAAATTACTACGATTTCGTTATTATGGCGTGTTAAGATGACACAGTAATTCAAAAGAAGTGCTTCTAAGAGAGCTTAGTGTGCCGTGATACCTCCAGCAAACCGTCGGCAGTCTCGCGTACCGTGCATCAATGTGGGCACACTAGTCTTTGGGTCCAATCGAATATTTTGAAACAACAGGGATTATAAAATCAGCAGAACCCATCCTTTGGGAATGATTATCTACGTTAATGCGAATAGCATCAAACGGTGCGGAGTTATGCGCGTTCGTCAGGTGGCCGGCACACTCTAGATACGCCAGCCCACTCTTGAGGCGATTCTAAATTTGTTGACACTTTCACAGCCCTGCGCACGATCTCCGCAGCCCAGCACGTGCGTTTGTGTCACTTAGGAAGGCGAGCAAAGCACGCGCCATACGCACAAACACTCAAAATGGTACCGACCAGACTTTCTGGCGTCTCAGCTAGTCTCAACCAACGGTACTCTAAACGGTTGTTTATATCTTTACCATAGGACGCGCTTTACAGCGCTGTCACAGCTACCGGTGCGCACGCGTTCCATGCACGAGGGCTCATTCCGCTCTCGTGAGGCTGAGCACGGCCGCTACATCACCCTCTCCCGAGCGCGGGAGAGGGTGAGCTAGCGGCCGTGCTCAGCCTCACGAGGCGGAATGAGCCCGCGTCATGGAACGCGTGCGCACCGCTACTGCGACAGCGCTGTAAGCGCGTCCTATGGTAAAGATATAAACAACCGTTTAGAGTGCGTTGAATCACTGCCTTCATAGCTCTGTGGTTAGCGCGTCTGCCTGCTGATCAAAGGGTCAACGGTTCCAGAATCCCAGCCGGCGCCGGTCTTTTTTATTTATTTATCGACCCGCGGCGTTAGATGCAGGTTAGATAGCGCAGATAGATAGATAGATGAGATAGATACATAGACGAAAAGTGCGTGAAGTATCCAAAGAATGCTATTCGCATTAAAAACGGACATGTTACGAAGATATGAGAGGTCAGGTACGCGGATCCTATTCTTCCCTGCTGACGCGTCTTCTGGTACGCGCGAAGTGCTCGTACCAAATCAAAAACGTTAACGAGCATTAAAAAAATCCAGTTTCACAGAAGGGCTTAGATGCTGGCGCGTTTCGCGCTTCCCTCGAACGCTTCTCGAAGTGGCAGGCCCGCGCCGCTGGGTGGTTTTCATGTCACAGTGAGTAGAAGTGCGCTATCTTGGTAGGCTAGAACATTTGGGACGATTCATCTTTGCAACTCTGCGCGAGTACGTAACTTTAGCGTGTGTTTTTGTTTTTGTTTTTTCTCGGTGAACGGTTGTGCAAGGCGTTTTGGAGTAGAGCAAACGCTACGGCCCCCTGGAGCTAATCAGAGCGACGGAGGCGTAGCACGTCACAGCCCTTACCAAAGGTACAGGGGCGAGAGCGCAACCCAAGTAGTTGGACAAGAGGGGAAAGGGGAACTTCCCTCAAACGCGGACCCTCTTTTGAGTGTCACAGATGTCGCTTTCGTTCCCCTCGGAGATAAGCCCGTCACTCAAACTTCGGTCAGAGGTGGCTTTCATCTTTCCCACCCGTGGCCTCGACAGCTCTGATCGCAAATTGAAGAGTATAATCACGTGCCTCCCTCCGACGCGCTGATCGGCTCGGGGGGACGGTATACCCTTCGCCGTTTGCCAAGTCACGGTGGGACGGAGCATAGCGGTATACTCATATTCCGAGATGAATACTGGTGTCATAATGGTTTCCGTTCAAGCATCTGCGAAGCCCTCGTCTGGCTCCCTGAATGACACCTTGTTCGTCGGCGATTGCTCGGTCCGCGGGCTGCAGACTGGGCTCCCGCGAGGCGTCCTCTTCGACGGGGCTGGTGCTGAACAACGCCCTGCACTCGTTCACGGCCCGCGACCCCAATCGCTACCTGGGCCACGCGGGCGTGTCCCTGAACCACCCGCGGCCGGGCAAGAGGCCCCTCTCGCCGCTGGCACCCTGCGTCGTGCTCGATGGAGACCGGAACCTGATGGCCGCCGTCGCCGCCTCGGAGCTCTTCCAGGTGCCCCAGTACTCGGCCACGGTGAGCAATGCCCCGTTTCTTTCTATCGACAAACAACGTACTATCGAGGACAGCTTCTGAAACAGTCCGTCGTGCTTCTGCGGCGTATGTTTTGAAAGAGATGTGGTCCGATCTAGGGATGGAACGCAAAGTTAATTAAGGTTCCATACTTTGGACTTTCTTGAGAAATTGAAAGATAATGAAGCTTGTTGGGAACACAGGCGTACAAAAAGGACGGATCGGATGTTTCAGCTCATATCGCCCACGAAGGTACGCGCCGATATTGAGGTCCCGGTCATAAGTTGTCAAGAGAAGCTCCGGCGAAATTTTTTGCAGTTACTAATCTGCCTGAGAAAGGGTTCAACGCATTAATGGACACACCTGTACTAGTAACCAAAATTGCAGGTCACAGTAAAAATTTCTCTCCCGAAGTTATTGAACTTTATAAACTTGGTCTGAGGAGGCTGTGAGCCTCTACTGGCAATACTGGAAACGTGAGGTGAAACGTTGTAGAGTAGTACAGCTTGTTCCCAAAGGGTTAGAAGAAGTGTTGATGGTGTGTGAAGAAAGCCAGGGAAGCCCACCAGCAAAACAAGAACAAAACTAACAAAAAAAACGCGCAATATTTTTGTTTTCTAAAGAGTACGGTTAATTTTTTATTGGTTTTTGGGATGAACTTTGTTTGTTGTTTTCGCAATAGCTATTTGAATTTAGAGATGGCGAAATAGCACGCCGGGAAGAGTAAATCCTGGGAATTTCAGAAATGTGTTTAGTCTCGGAGCTCAAATGTACAAGAGCTTTCAACTGTTCAAGGCGTTGTCAATAAATAAGGAGTTTAACCGAAGCAAGGCTTGTAGTTGGGTGAGTCGCTGCTTGACCAGAATAAATACAAAATACGCAGGACATTTTGCTGTTGTGGACTTCTACGTGTTCTTGTGTCCTTGGTGCTGTTCTGATTTTCTTCCGAGTTTACATCAAATTAAATTAGTTTTGTATTAGTGGACGAATCGAAGCTGGTAAAAACATATAAACAAATACGACTGTAGGGATGGCCGAGGGAGCTTAGCCGAAAGAGCTCGGGGAATTAGCGGCGCGGTCACCCGAAGTGTCCTTCGGAGGCGCCCAATGTCTGGCGTTTTCCCCTTTGGCGGCAAGCGGCGGCCAGCTCCCGAAAGTGGAAGCAGATTTCCTTGCGTGGGAAGTAGACACAATTTTCGTTCCCAGGGCGGGAACGGGTGGTTGCCCTTGCCGCCGGGGTAATTGGGGGAAATGACATTGTCAAGAACATGCGGGCGACTCCGAAGAGAGAGGGAGGTCCGGCCTCTCTTCGGAATGTCGGCTTGCCTTTTGGAAAAGCTGAGTTTGAACGTGCCCGTGCGCGGAGCAAGCTGCCTTCTCCCGCGGTCCCGGGGCTCCGCGTACTCTGTCTCGCGAGACAGAGACCTTGCCGTGCGCGGCAATGGGCTTGGCGCCGAGGCGCTATTGTTGGCGTTGGGTTGCCGTGAGCGGCATCAGCAGCGCGACGTTTTCCTGTCCTGTCTTGTAAAAAGTTGTTCGTGATCTGTAAATATATACATATTTACTCCACTACCGAGCGTGAGCGTCATTGAAGCCACCGGAAAGAAGCCACCCTCCAGCCAGCGCAGCACTCCACGATCGACGAAGAAATCTTTACTACGACTATCCTTTTTTTTCTTTTTAGGAAGCATACTTATTTTAGCATATGATTTTGTATTGCCACGTCTGCCTGCAAAAGTCAGTTGACGTGCTTTGATTGAAAAGACGAATTCGGTTTGTTTAACCAGAATCATGAATGGCACGGCTTAATTGCGACATTAGAACTTGAACCAACCACTCCATTTTGGTATTCAACGCGTTTAAACGCCGGGCGCCGGCATTCGAACAGTAGGCGAAGACGTGCCTTGTGTCTCCTCACGGTCCTCCCGATCGGAGCTTGTCGTTCTGAGGTCCCCTCGCACTCCCGTCTCCTCCACTCGCTCAATTTATCTCCGTGTAGTGACTGGCCGTGCGTTTTCTGTACAAATGTCGCAGATCCTGCTCGAGCTTCTGTTCATGAACAAGACCATGGCGGACGCCATAAGCGCACCCAAGCTCCGCTATCGCGCCGACGTCAAAGGGGTGCTCCACGACGTCGATCTGCCACGGGTGAGAACACCGACTACCTTGTGGATCACTGTCCTGCATCGATCCCGCCCAGAACACAATGGATTATGCCTTTCCTCCTCTAACGCCATTCACTACAGAGCCACTGACAAAATAAGAACCACAAGGCGTTTCTCTCAGATGCTCGGCGTCCGACACGCGCTCGTTGCCTTCCGCTGTGCTTAGTATGCGCGTGAACGTTCGAGGTTCACATGACGCCGATGGCTCGCGCTGGAGGTGGGACGACTGAGAGACGACCCTGCCGTTCTCATAGTAGGGAGTTTTCGTCGATCGTTCCGCGATGACTCCGATAACGATACTCCGCCGACGCCTTTGAGCGTGCATCGTATCGTTATCGGAGGTATCGGGACGATCCACTAAAACTCCCTATAGTGCCAGTGATGTTTCGGCAGCGCCAACGGCGTTTGTCACACTATCCACACACGTGAGGCCATAAGTAGGGAGTTTTCGTATATCGTTTTCAATGTCCCGGCAACGCTCTCCGCAACCCGCTACGATACCCGGAACTCCACAGTCGATGCCATCGGCGCGAGGGCGCGGTAGCGGCTTCTTCGTTGCGGAGGGCTTAGCCAAGAGGGAAGCGCGGTCTACGAAAACTACGTCTCGCTATCGCGACAGATACCGAAGTTTCTTCGTTGACGAGACAAAATTTGTTTGCCGACCTAAAGAAAGTTCGGCCCATGTGTTTTTTCACAAGTACATACGCCAACAGGCTGTAAACAAATACGCCCGCGTTTACAGACGCAAAGTGTGGGCATTGCGCATGCGCAGAAACAAGATCGGCAGGAGCGTCTCCGCATGCGGCATGACGACAGCAGCGCCACGCCAGCCGCTTGAGCCACGCGTTGGTCTACTATACTATATATTTTGTGATGAGCATGAACAACGTATCTAAAAAGATGCACCTAAATTTTTATATAAATTGTCCAAGTCCTCCTACCACCTTCTACAAAATACGTGATGAAACGACGGCGGACCGCTTCTCTCTCGTTCCAGTCAATGGTCCTGGAGCTGCAGAAAAAGGGCCACCACATGTTCCTCATGGACGACAAGATCACCAACGCCGTCGGCGTGTCCGTTGACGACGACAACAACCTGTATCCTGGTGTCAACGAGCGCGTGGGCGGACACTTCAACGGCCAATGAGCCCCGAGCAGACCCCGTGGATGTGGACACGATCGTCCCACCGTCCCTGCCTGTACATATATACCTCGCGCGACATAGGCACCTTCGCCGCAATACTCCGAGTGAGAGCAAACAAGGAGACATCTGCACTGTATGCCTATTTGTACAGTAGAAAAGTAATTCAGTGTTTCAATTAATAATGTGCGTAATGAAATCCATTCCAAGTTTGTTTTCCTTAAAGAATCATAAACCCGCCGTCATAAAAGTCTACTGAAGCGTGCTTACACCGCAGTATGTGCACGTGCAACAAGGTTTGCTGCTATAGCTGGGTGCGAGCACAGCCCATTTTCTAAAACGTTTTGTTACGTATCTTTTTTTTTATTCATTGAAAATGCAAAAATGCAAGTGAGTGAAATGTATTATAACCGGAATATTTATGTTTCTCGGACATTTAATCACACGAGTTTACACTACGCGAGCGCGAAGGGTTCAATTGCCAATGCATATCTTGAAAGGAAAAAAACGCATTACAGTTGCGCAATAAAGTTATTTGCAATACATTACAGGCGCGAGTGATTGTGCGGTTTCATTACTTCCCTTCGACTTAGCATACAAATATATTTCTTACTTTCCGAATTAGTGAAAACATCAACAGGGATTACTTTTAGGATTCATGCAGATAGCTTCTTTTCTCAAAAGCGTGCGCGTATTGGCGACGTGCGCGACCGAAAGCGTCGCTGTGGTCGGCCTTCCACGATTGGTCGAACGCTGACTATGACGTCAGCAAAGGATTTCTTTTCGACGGAAATAAGAGGAATGAAAGAACTTTAATTTTGACGGTGTTGGCAGTGTTCCTTTGGGAGCGCAGTGATTTCAAGCTTCCACCATGCTATTTACAAACACCATCGAACTTGTTGTTCGCGAGGTAATGACGTCACAAGGGGGAACCATAGGAGGGCGCCACCAAAACATCTCGCCGCTAATACGAGCAGCTGACTCTCTTCATTTGCACGAGCAGTTGAGCAAAAAATAAATCATGCATTTTATGTTTTAGTTGGGCGAGTGCTCGTGAAAACCCACAAGAATGGGCCTTATATTGGCGACAAAAAGCGTCGCTGTGATCGACCTTCCACTAGGGTGCCTTCATACCCACGCGCGCTTTGCTTGAGTGGTGACATCTCAGCCATATTTACGCCCAATCGTTTTTTATGCATTTTGAAGTGCGCGCAATCCGGGGTCACTCAGCTCGAGCGGATAGCTTTGGCTAATGCATAGACGCCATTTTAGCGCCCAAGTCACGCACCGAGTGCGCGAGAGCGTCACGCGCTGGCAGATTCAGTGCAACAATGGATGTCTTCACCCTCAGACAGACAGACATGTAGGCACCCCTACCTTCCACTTTACCTTCACGATTGATCAAACGCTCACTGTGACGTCGTCGGTAGGATTATTTCAGCACTTGTCGACGGAAATAAGAGGCAAAGTCAGATTCTCAATCCTGACGGTGTTGATTTAAAACACGATGACCAGGCCTTCCACCGCGCTTTTTATGCACCATCGAACTTGTCGTTCGCTTCTAATCAACTTGGTCGTTACGTCAGCGATAAGAATCAAAAGATGGCGCCACCGAAGCATCTCGTCGCCAATGGACTTTTCTGGAAACACCAGTGCCGCCAGTGAACGCTTCGGTGCATTGTGGGAACTGTGAGGGTGTCGCACCCTATAGCCAAGCCAAATCTAGCCTAGTCGAGCCTTTACATGCCAGGTGGCGCACGCTACCGTCTTCAAACGTTAAGACGTGCTGTGTTTTTCTTTTGGTGTTTTTTTTTTATTGGCGAAGGAAGATATAATGTATTAACTATACTTTATTTCAGCTTAAAGGGATACTACAACGAAATTTCGGCGCTCATTTTTTGGTCTATATGTGTTCAAAAGAGCAGTATCACATGGAACACACCAATATCTCTTTAAAAAAGTCTCGAAAAGGAATTTTAAAACGAATTAAACGATTAGCAAAGAGCACCTGCTGGTTGTCGCTAACGCCTCGTTTGTAATGCTCGTCTAGGAACCTTGACAGCTAGTGACGGAGGTCGTCTCGCCTCCGGCCACGACGAGAGAAGGGGGAAGGAGGAACTCCCCTCTTCCCGAGAATCCCTTTGTGTGTCGCAGAAGTCGCTATTGTCCCCTACAAGATTATAGAAGATTAACCCGTCACTCAAAATCCGTACAAAAACAGCCGCTTCGGTGGCTGGAACGACTAGGCCATCCTCTCGACGTCGGCCTCGTCGTAGCTTTGCTCGTCTTGAGACGACCTACGTCACGATTGCGTTGGATGTCACGTGCTCTAAGCTGGGCCTTCTCCGAGCGCTTGCCAGAGTGGGCCGTTTATAACGAAAAATACAGCCACCACGATCAAAATACAGACGTGCGATTGTCATTTACGGATATTGTGGATCATATCCAACCTATTTTTGAACACGACGGGAATATTTCAAATTTTGTTGAAGTATCCCTTTAAAGAGAGCCATGAAACGAATTTTGGGCTGGGATAAATGATTTTAAATTGGGACTTTACTAATCGCATATCGTTTAGTTGGCCAAAAGAAAGAGGGTAGAAAGTCAACAGCCAGCTTTTCGGTACGAACATTTGAAAATATAGCGGACTATTTTGTACCTTCTTTCCTTCGAAAGCTCTCCGCCTTTTCACTATGATACATCCGCGGTTCCCAAAGCGCGTCAGCGGTGCCAACCTGACGTCAGCCGAGCCCAGCTCACGCATTGGACACGAGAACTGCGTCACTCGGACGTATGCGCTCGTCAACAATAAATCCGTCGACGAATATTCGGATTCGCGTTCGTGGCCAATGAGTGCCCTGACGGAACTTATCGTCACTGGCGAATGACAAGTTCTATGGTGTGCATAAAAAGCACGGTGGAAGCTAGGAGTCATCGCACCGGTGCCGAAGAATGTCACGACGACGTGATTTCACAATTCGCATTTGAGTTGAGGATTAAAGCTAAGGAGGAAGAAGTAGGAAAATCGTTTCAGGGGTGGTATTCACACTAGAGTCACTAAATAAAGCTACGCTTTCAGAGTACCGAAACTCCCAAACGTCGCGTCTGAAGCGCGTCAGGCGCCGCCATCTTGGGTCCGCGCGCAGATGGAGGAGTGACTGTAGCTGAGCCAAGCCGAGCTGTAGCCGTCGCCCGCGCCAGCTGCCGCGGCCGCAGCTGTGGCAGCGAATCAAAGTCGTGTTGTTCGTATCTCGACGTAACACGGAAAACGCGCGTGCTCAGCGACGGACTTCAGCGTGGACGGGCAGTAAACACCAAACAGCAGCAGGCAGGGGATCGCGGGACCCAAGATGGTGGTGTTGGAAAAACACGATGATGATGATAGCGACTCACGTGACTGCCGCTGTTCAATGATGCCGTAGCAAACCAGAATATAGTTGAATAGAGAGCCTGTATTGTCGGCGAAATGGCAAAGAAAAGGAATGCGGTACTCTGAAAGCGTAGCTTTATTTAGTGACTCTAATTCACACGAGGGAGAAATCCGGGGATTTCTCCCCGGCACGCGCGCATCACGAGACGAAAACGCGAGGCTTTTGCACATCGCAAAGCCTGACGTTTTCGTCGCGAAATTCGCGTGCCGAGGAGAAATCCCCGGGATTCCTTCCTCGTATGAATACCCCGTCCACACGCAGCCGATGCTACAAGCGCGAGCTCCGGACTGTCAGCGTCTCTGCCAGGCACGCACGCCCGTGCAGTGCAAGGACTGTTCAGGCATAAGTTTGACGACAGAAACATAGAGTTATGGTCGCTATAAGTGGAGGTGTGCCGAACAGAACATCGATTGTATGCCACTTGTCTCATGACGCAATGGCATCGGACTCATTGGTGCATCGGGCGCGCACAATGCATCAAGCGTAGAATTGCGTCGTGCATGAGTATGCGTGTGCGATGAAGCCTCGTGCCCGCGCGCTCGCGCCAACCGAGACGCTTCGTGCAGCCCCTTGAGCAAAAGTGCTCCAGTATCCTAGGCAGCGCCAATTTTCGGCATGACGCGGCAGCTCGCGGCACTGCACAGAACGCGGTGCGTTCGATCCCTATAGCGCATCAGAGTAGAGTGCACGTCGCAGATTCGGACGCCAGCTTTGATAGACCGATCTCATCTAGCATGGACATTGTTAGCCGGCGCATGCGTGACGCCGCCATAACTTTAGTTGCATGGGAGGCACAGCCTCGGCGGCATGCGACGAGCGCTCGTGCAGTCTAGTGCTCCATTCACGCAGTCAAGGCTACCAGCAAGGTTGTTGCGCGTGCAGAAATACTACAGTTCCTTCGATGCAACGCTGCAGCAGTGAGCGCTAGTCAAGCTCGGACGGCGAGCTTGGTCTATTGGCGATATCACCACAATGAATGTTCTGAACAAAAACACGAACCCGAATAACTGCCGATGCATTGCTCGTGTTAATCTGTGAGCTGCATCCAGCTGTCATGTTATGGAACTTGAACTGTCACTTTTAGAGGTACAGATGAATCATGATAAACTCTGAAATCCATTTAAAGAAGAAAATAAAATTTACTCTTTCAATTTCATGGCAGAGATCAAGCATCTGTCTGTCGTGAAACTCAAACGCAGAAACATTTCTGATCCCTTCAAACTTGTCGAACAGAAGACTTTATGATCCTCTTCGCTTTCCTTTAGGTTTTCCTTTCTAAAATGAATGTGACGGTGTGCGGTAAAAACAATTTCAAATTTACCATGGGGGCCACAGCCATTTTACTCCAATAAATTACTTTGTACCCACACCTCTCTCAAGAAACAAGATCCTGGCTACATGCTTGGCTGCAACTGCAGAATGCAAACCACTGCACATGCCTGTTATGTGCACTCCCACTGTCAGGCATGATCTTTGATCGCAAGTGTCTCAATAAGATTAGACCAGGGCTGCAGCGACGTTTGAAGCCACCTGTCCATTGCTGGTCACTTTGTCATCTTTTTGTTCGTTGGTTTCATGCTCCTACTCCGAGTCTCCAGACTGAAATAAAAAAAAAAGCATGCTAAGAAAAACTGAAATGTTTCAAGGGCCACTACAACCCCAGCATCAATTTTCTTTATTATTGCAAGCGACTCGAGATGATTCCTAGGAATCGTCCTAACACTTTTAAGCTTAATATCTGTTTGCAAAACTATTTTAAAAAAGCCAGATTTGAATCTTCCGCCAGAATCTGAGACGTGGATTGTGAAATGATGCGCTCCTTGACTTTCCGGATGACTTCAAAGCACTACGTCATTTGCTTTGCAAAAATGGGATATATTTGGTTAAATCTTAGTTTAAACGTGAGCAGAAATCGAAACCGAAAATTCGGCTCTGTCGGGCAACATTGGCCTAGGGATGCCAAAAACATGGCTACCATGTGGTAAGAGATGCCATATGATTACGGTGGCTAGAAGGGGAGGTGTGACGGTTGGAGGAGTCAACGCCGTCGCGCTGCGTTATGACGCCGTGAGCGGCGCTGTGGACAGCAGCCCGATCAGCCTGTTCCGTGTCCGCGATGTCGTCTGCACGTTTTCGCTGTTCGTTCAGTTTGCAGTGTTAACTCCGATGCCACATGTTTTCCTGTGTCACTAGAAATAATGGACCGAGATTTTAATTTTGTTCGACAGATGTATCATGTTAGTTTGGTATTTGCACCTCTGTTGTGTATTAATCGTGGGCCGATCACGGAACCTTGCGCGAAGCGGCCACTTACGTTCTTGCCTTAATCTTTTGGTGAGTCGGTGTGGAATGAGATTGGAGCGGGAGATTTCGAGTGTCGGGTTACAAGCAAAGGGCGATAATGACTCGATTTGTCAGCGTTTGATGTTCATGCTTTCTTTACTGCAGTATTTATGCTGCAGTAAAGCTTATGCCTAATAGCTTATGCCTAATGCAGAAAAGCTTATGCCTAATAAATGTGAAATAATTGGGTACCCGAGAAAGCAGAATTTTACTCGTGTTAAGGCTTTGTGTTTTTGCATGCGGGTAGTCGATTCTTAGGGCTTTGTATTTGTGTATTAAGAAGTTTATCGAAAATACTATTTTTAACTGTTTCGTAAAGTTGTGTGTGTAATTGATAGCCCTGGCACATCATACCAAAATAAAGGGGGAATTGCACAGTGTAACATATTTCAACGTCAATCCAAAGAATGCATAAATACTTTAATAAGCACGAAACTCAAAACAGGGTTGTGAAAATCTTCCCTTCAGCACAAACATGAGCCAGCATTCAGTCTCATAAATCAGGTTTCTTCACAACAGAACTATGTAAACATTTCACTGGTCACAAACAGAGTGCCTTTCATAGAAACTTAAAAATAAATGCAATAATGCCAGCTAGCGACGAACTCGATACGGGCTTTTACAGCACACGCCTGACCTTTAGGTGTTTTTTTCTTTCCCGGCTCTCCTGCCGACTTGCATTTTTTTGTGGCGACAAGGAAGTGCAACCTTGTTAAAATGAAAAACTTAATGATCATGTTTGTCAATGTGGTGTTGTGTGTAGTGCAGCCAACAGAGCCCAGTGAGCATGTTTGCATGAAAAGAGCACACATCGAGGATGCTGTCCGGTCCAAGTTCTCGGGAACTAAAGCAAGCCGTGAACGCATTTTCCAGAGACATCACCAACAGGTTCAGAGCTGCGGATGGGTAAAGAAGTCCACCCCGGTTTACAGCACTCGTCAGGCATGCTTCCTTGGGTACTGCTGCAGATTCCTGGAGCAGCCGTTCAGTGCATTCTCTGCAGTTTGTCTTGCGTATGCAAGACCCATAAACAAAGCAGCCATAGTCTAGTCGGGAGCGTACCAAAGAGCGATAGATCCGCAGGAGGCACAATCGATCCGAGCCCCAAGACCGGTGAGAGAGAACTTTAAGGATATTGAGAGACTTGTGAGCTTTCAGTTTCAGGCTTTTGACATGAGCATTAAAATTCAGTTTACTATCAAACGTAAGACCCACAAATTTGTGCTGAGGTTGGACACTAACATTACTATTGTAGATTGTTAGGGATGGCTCAAGAAGGATTCCACGTTTGCGGGTGAAGCAAACACATGCAGTCTTTTCAGGAGAGAACTTAAACCCATTTCTGTCAGCCCACTCAGTAAGCTTGTTGATGCCTAGCTGAACCCTGCATTCACAGACTGAGAGGTTACAGGAGGAAACTGAAATTTATAAATCATCGACGTAAAGTGAATACTGAACCGACGGAGGGATTACAGAAGCAATGGAGTTCATTTTGACTATAAACAAGGTGACACTTATTCGTACTCCTCCCTGCGGCACTCCATTTTCCTGCAGAAATTCACGGGAGAGTGTGTTTCCCAGCTGGACTCGAAAGGTGCGCCAGTCTAAATAACTCTGAATTGCACGAAGCATGCGACCACGTAGTCCGAGACCAAACAGGTCTCTTAAAATGCCAAAGCGCCAAGCCGTGTCATACGCTTTCTCGAGATCAAAGAACACGGAGAGGCAGTGCTGCCCGTGTGCAAAGGCCTCACGCACAACAGTTTCGAGACGGACCAAGTGGTCGACTGTAGACCTTGATGAACGATAGCCGCACTGAAATTTGTCGAGCACCTTACCATGCTCCAGATAGTACATTAGTCTGCGATTAATCATTCGCTCCAGTGTCTTACAGAGACAGCTGGTAAGAGCAATGGGCCTATAACTGGAAACACAAGAAGCATCCTTACCAGCTTACAAAAGTGGAAGGACATGTGCTACCTTCCAAGATGAAGAGAAATAGCCCTCCTGCCATATGCGGTTATAAAGATATAAAATGACGTCCAGTGTAGAAGGAGGGAGATGCTGTAGCGTTGAATAATGTAAACCATCTGGTCCAGGAGCTGAGGGCTTTGTGTTATGAAGAACTGCGAGGAGCTCGTGCAAGCTGAATGTAGCATTATATCCCTCCTGTTCACCTCCTGAGGTTTTCAAGGGATTGCTCTCAGCCTTCAGTTTGTGTTGAAGGAAAGTAGATGAATAATGATGTGAACTGGATATATATTCAAAATGTTTTCCAAAAATATCAGCCTGTTCCTCGAGTGTGTCCGGGCATGTTCCATTCCTAAAAAGCAGGGGGATTTTAAATGCATGATAGGAATTATTGATCTTGTGTATTCGATCCCAGACCTCCTTAGGTGAGGTACTGTTGTTTATAGTAGAAGCATAGCCTTGCCAACTTTCCCGTTTGGCTTTTCTTCGGACGTAGCGTGCACGGGCCTTCACTTTCCGAAAGGATATGAGGTTATCTCTAGTGCGGTATCGTCTCAGAATACCCCAAGCCCGATTTTGTTTCTTGCGTGTCTCTTCACATTCCGAATTCCACCAAGGCTTTGGCCTCCTAGGAAGAAATTGAGATGTCTGCGGAATGTACAACTTGGCTGCTGTGATGATGCGTTCCGTTAAAAGACTGATTTAGTTCGTCAATTGTGAGACTATCGAGACGAGAATATGCTAAAAGCGATGCCTGCGTGAAAAGGCCCCAATCAGCCTTGTCAAGCTTCCAACGAGGCGGGCGTGTATGAATTGAAAGAGGGGCTACGCTACAGGTTAAAAGAGTAGGAAAATGATCGCTTCCACGTGGATTGGAATCCACACTCCAGGAAAAATCTGGAAGTAAAGTAGCATAACCAATTGAAAGGTCGATGGAAGTTAATGACAAAGATGATGGACTAAAATAGGTTGGCTGGCCCATATTAAAAAGACAAAGACTTCGTGTGGTTAAAACTGACTCAACAATTTTTCCTCTGACATCCTGACGTGTGCTCCCCCATAAAGGGTTGTCACAATTAAAATCGCCCATCAAAAGGAAAGGCTCAGGAGGCTGGTCTAACAGCGAGTCAAAATCTGAACATTTCAAAGTAAAAGAAGGTGGCAGATATAAAGAGCATACTGTAAGAGCCTTATGGTGCATGAACCGAACAGCCACAGCTTCAAGTGGTGTGGACAGTGGAATCTCTGTGCAGGGAACTTCTCTCGGGAGAACCACCGCAACACCCCCAGAGGAAATGGCAGCAGCTCGGACGATCCTTCCGGAAAACCTGGTAACGTCTGAGGAAATTGGTACGGCTGGGACTCAAATGAGTTTCTTGCAAGCACAGCGCTCGTGGCTTGTACTCCTCCAGAAGATGCTCTACATCATCCAGGTTTCTTAGAAGGCCACAACAGTTCCACTGTATGAGTACTGAAGCCATTTTAGAAACGAAAACTGGAGCACATAGAAATGTGAGTCAGTTGCCTCACTTACGGAGCAGTTACGAGTTGTTTTGATTTTTGTTTCTTCGTAGTCTGCCACTCCATCTCGTCCTGGTCAGAACCCGGAGTCGATGAGGGGGCAGACAAGGCAGCGCCAGAGTTCTCCTGAGCCCCGCAGGCAGACTTGCCTGCTGGCCCGGGAGGGTCTGTGCCGCGGGGTCCCAATCCGCGGCCACGACCAGAACTAGGTGGAAAGGTGGTTGATGTACTGGGGACGGGTTCTACCCCGTCCATCTGTTCCACCGCTTTACCAGACAGGGAACCTGCGTGCGAGCCACGCAGCTCCTTGTTTGCTGGCTGCCTCTCCAGGGACTGAGGCCGAGGGCCTCGCTTCTTCTCCTCCTTAGGAGAGCGGCCAGTGTTGACAGGTGCAGCCGGTGCTGGCCTGTCCTGAGCAGAGGAAGCAGCTAAAGCGCCCTCTCCGCGAGAAGAGGAGGCCTGCTGACCCCGCGCCACAGTCTTGAAGGGTAGGGCGGGCACGGCTATTGCCGGCCCACCCTTGCCCAGGGGAGCAGCATGCTGCTCCTGTTGAGAAGATGGGACCCTTAGGTCAGCCGCCAAGATCTCAGGAGAGACCTGGGTGGCCCTAGTCTCCAAGCGTGGTGCAGGGCCCCTGCGCACCACCTCGGCGTAACCTCCTTTGAGAGGAAGGGCAGCTTCTTCTTAGCCTCCAAGTAGGTGATATTCTCCTTTGCCTTTAGGGAAAGAATTTCTTTTCTTGATGCCAAAGGGGACAGGTGCGGAAGTAAGCTGGGTGGGGCCCACTGTAGTTACTACAGCGGGCCGCTGCCTCGCAGATGTCAGCAACATGTTCCTGGCTTCCACATTTCGCACAAGTTTCTTTCCCTCGGCAAACTGCGTGACCCATGCCCAAAGCGTTGGCAGCGGAAGCACCGTTGCGGGTTGGGGACATAGGGACGGATGCGACACTGGAGATAGCCTGCCTTCACAGTTTCAGGGAGGGTGTGTCTCTCAAAAGTCAAGATCACGTGCTTTGATGGGGTTTCCTTGCCATCCTCCCGGAACATAATACGTTTAATGGCGACAACACCGGCATCTTTCAGTCCTTCCAGGATTTCTTCCTCGCTAGCGTCGAGGAAGTCATCCTCAGAAAGGACTCCACGGATCGTGTTGAGCGTCCGGTGAGGACTCGCGGACACTTCGACGTCGACTATGCTGGTCATCTTGGAGAGTGCCTCACTTTGAGCTTTCGTATTTACTTCAACGAGAAGGTCGCCGGAATGGAGTTTTTTCGCTTTGTATGAGAACCCGATGAGGTTTTCTAGCACCTTGGCTACCACAAAGGGGGACAATTTCGACACTGGTTTGTCTTCGAGGTTCGAGTGAATGACAAAAAACTTTGCAAATGTTCCCATTTCAGGGGCTTTTTCAGTGACTTGGGGCTCAGGGCGAGGGCTCTTAGAAGCCTGCCTTGAACCGGGTTTAGAGAGGAGGGCGCCATATGAAGGGCAGAGAACTTCGGCATCTGTAGCGCACCACCCACGACGGAGTCCAACGAGGGGATAGGTAACATCTCATAACAGGTCTGGCTTGTCTGAGTATGTTACTCTACCAGTGCTACTAGGATGCTATAACCAAGTGTGGGTAGAGAGAGAGTTCTGTCGCCACCTAAGGTTAGCCCTTGCCGCCAAAGGAGTTGAAAAAGGAAAGAAGAGAAATGAGAAGAGTGAAAAGTAGGAGAAGACAAAGGTGAAAGAAGGGAGGGGATAGTAGAAGTGGCGACTGACTGAATCATGCTGGTCGGGCCAAGCCAGGACACCCGTCTACGGGAAGCGGGGGCCGAAGTGGTGTATTGCCTCACCCGGGGGCCCCGAAGGGTCCAAACCTACCCCGGGCTCGACTCAACCACCAGGATGCCCTTTTCCCCGGACACGGGAAAGCCACGCACAGCCCGACGTGGGCGGGCGAACCCGCATGGCTCGGGGTCCATGGAGACGCCACTCTCCAAACACCTGATTTCACAGGTGCCCCCTGCGGGGAACCTGGACATCGGCGCATAGCTTTGGCAGCGGCGAGGAACCGAAACATGTTCTTAAAACCATGGCCTCCGAGATCCTTCAAACCCGACGAGAAAAGAGGCGGTAGCGCGAGGAACGCGAGGAGCACGAGCGGACATTCCAACGCTCGGGAGAAGTGTGTTTCGGCGGGCTTATATAAATAAGCGGAGAAAATACTCTTCGCGCTCTGAATTCTCAGTTGAAGGAAACCAGGTAACGGAACTTGGGGCAGAAACGGAACTTTTTAATGACCCTTCACATCAGCATGGACTACACGTGCCAACCCGCCACGGCTTCCATCCAACGCACCACGCTGAGTGTGCCACTCGCATCGCTCGAGGTTCGCATCGCTCAAGGTTCACTGCAGCGCACCAACCCATCTCAGCGAGTCGGACCCGATGGAGTGCACACGGCTTTTCTGGAGATGTGCACCAATAGACTAAGCCGATCCTGGCCAAACTCTTCACAAACTCCCTTCGGGCAGGCTGTGTTCCCCGACAGTGGAAGACTACTCGTATCAATCCGATACACACACAAAAAAAATGGACTACTCAAGTTACTTGTGTCCTCGTACCGGCCGATATAAACTCTTCCATTGTATGCAGAACGATAGAGAGAATAATCAGTCGACACCTATTTGAGCCCATTGAGCAGTATCATTTGCTCTCTCAACATCAGTATGGCTCCCGCCCTGCCCGGAGCTGTGAACTAGCTCTTGCAACTACCGTACACACCAGCAGCAGCTCCTTAGAGTGCCGTACGCCTTGCCAGCTCATACAACTCGATTTTGAACAGGCCTTTGATAAGGTTGACCACTGCATCCTACTGCAGAGGCCCTCCGACATGGAAATATCCGGCAGCTTGTTAAAATAGTGGCGTGTGAGTGTCACGTGACTTTGGAGAAGGGGCACAGCAACGCGCGGAAAGCGTATCACGGGCTACGTCCCCAGAGCGGGATTGGCTAGGATATAGCTCGTAGCGTCCGCTGCCTCCGGACGTAAGGTGAAACGGAGTATAGGGCCCCGGATGCCGGACGGCCTAGTTACGCCACTGGTAACGCCATGCACCTTTCTACGTCTTCGTTGTTTGTTTGTTTTTCTTCAAATATGTGTTCCTTTCTTCGCGTTTTGTCGGTTGAAGCGGCGTTCACGGCTGAGCCAGGTAAGCTAACATTTTTGTACTAAACCGCCGCAGACTGCCGCCGCAGCGGGAGGGGGAGGGGGGGGGGGTAATGTAAGAACTTTAATGTTGTAATGTAAGAACCTCAATTTTGACGGTGTGGGCAGTGCTCCTTTGCTCCTTTCAAAGCGCAATGATTTCAAGCTTCCCACCATGCTAATTACAAACATATCAACCTTGTTCGCAAGGTGATGACGTCAGGAGAGGAAATCATAAGGAAACTATAGGTGGAGTCGCCAGCCAAAACATCTCGCCGCCGATAGGACTTTAGTTGCTAAATTACCCAAGCATCAAGAAGCATGTAGGGAACGTAGCTATACGCGCTGCGCGTGCTGGCGTTGGCAGTAGTATTTTTTTAAAGCAAAAATCTAAAGTAAGTCGCAGTTCGCACGTGTGTCCGCCAACGCATTTTTGTTGTGATTGTTCATAATCTTTAGTACAAGCAAGGCGAGCGAGCGCAGCGCGTGTTCCCTGCATGCTTATTGATGCTAGGGTAATTTAGACATAGGTATATAGGGGTCTTCACTGTAGGCAATAGCTGTGTGCGCAACTGATGAGCGCGTGCTGGCAGCGCGCTTCCACAGTTCTTTTGCAAGGTACATTGTAAACATCGCCAACAAATATGGCATCCAGTGAATACCCTATACAGACGCTTTGCAACAGCTGTGCATGGGCGCCGCCATAACCGACCTTCAGTTTTTGCTTCCTCTTATTCCGTTTACTTCACTTCATTATTACCATATAGACGCTTTACAGCAGCTGTGCGTGGGCGCCGCCATAACCGCCCTTCAGTTTTTGTTTCCTCTTATTCCGTTCACTGCACTTCATTCTTACCACAGCAGGGCAGGTTATTGCCACTTTAGGGGCTACTACGTCCTTCTCCCCAGCATAGGCCTGTGTGGAGGCTCGGAAACGTCCGTTTCAGTGGCTTGGCATCTCGGTAAGACAAGAGAAGGTCGGCTATGGCAGCTCTATCTGGCGCGTGTATAAAGCGTCTATAGCAGGCCAGGTTATTCCCATCTTAGATTAGACTCGCCAACGCCTGTTTCAGTGCCTCGGTATCTCGGTAACATAAAAAGGTCAGTAATGGCGGCTGTAATCTGGCGCGTACAACCCCGGTTTTCTGCAGGCAAAATAATCCTCTTAGAGCTCTCCTCTCCAGAACTGCGAGGGGAGGCATGTTTGGCCGGTTTGGCGCAAGTTGAAAGCTGGAGAGGATACTGGAAAGGAGGAAGTGGAGAGAAGTGGAAAGCACAAAGTACGTCGGCCTTTAAGTCAAAGGGCAGCCTAAGCTACGAACCAATGGGACCAATCAAACAGCGTCAAGAGCGCGACTTCACGGAATTCGTCACCTTTCTGTACATGTTCTTTCATCGGTTAAACCGAATCAAGTGCAGAAAATTCTCCGTTACTTGCGCTTTTAGTGCACGTATTCGTGATTGCATGTGTTCGAGCCTTCGACCACGCTCCGACCGAAGATGAAACACGCTACACGGTGATAGAGACGCTCTAAATTATCTATTTGTACAGTTTTACTTTCCTTCTACTTCTCTAAACACCAGCATCGACCCAATTCTTAGCAAAACTGGCATTTCGGCGCAGGATGTAAACGACAATCGTTCATGGCGCAATTCGGCACAAATGGCGGCGCACTTTCATCACTGCAGCAGGCGGCGATCAAGCATCCACACTAAGGATTTCAGCCACAGGTAAGTTTACAAGCACGGGCGCATATATCTTTAGAAGCTGCTTTCAAAGCAAGGGCAAGCACACTAAATGAACCTCTTTCACGGCCTTGATTGCGCGCCCGTGGCCTTCACTGCGCTTCACAAAAAAATAAACACCCTGTATATAATATATATATATATATATATATATATATATATATATATATATATATATATAATAGGTAGACAAACAGGCTATTTACAAAATAGCCTGTATTTGCCTAGAACAAGTGTGCGCACTGTGCGTGTCCAAACCTAATTCGCGCGAAGTGAAGCGTCTGCACATCCGCCACGACGAAACAACCTGAAGTAGGAGCTGCATTTTTTTTAAGACCTTACATGTGTTAAAAATGAACGGGGATAAGATTATCATACGAGTTTTCACACCGCCAGCCTTGCACCTGTTGCACGATTTCTAACTTCAGCGCACCAGCGCCCGCGCTTCCCAGGCGCTCAAAATCCTTTATAAAATTTACTGATTTAGTGGTACTGGAAGGCGCTCAACAAGTTTCTAATTGGAACCATACGCTTATTTTCACCAAAAGGGTAATGAACACATCTCAGTTAATTATCCGACTTATCGTGAGGATTAGCCCCCTATATTGCCCCCCTGGTCATATATAGCGCACTTGCACAACCGCATGTATACATTTCGTTTTTTTTTTTTTTTTACAATTTGATTAAAAATTAAAGCAAGGAAGAGAGGGAAGAGGTCAAACATGCGATCCCCGACACGCAGGAAATAACTTAGTTTCCCGGTTTTCCGCTTTATTAATAATCTGTAACTTGGAGAAAAAAAAACACTTCCTGCTTTTGCTTTGGTTCACATCAGGAATGCCCCGATAACATATTTATTCCGTCAAAAGTAAGAATTCGACCCTTTTTATCCCTAATGCGAAGCTCCCTTGCTCTAAATAGAAACAAAAATGTTTCACGTGAGAATTTATTCGTGTTAGTGTTTCGAGACATATTTTGGACTTTGTGATATGTAGGTTGCGTACAAGGACAAACGTACTTCGGTATCTGTGTTTTTGTTTTCCAGTACATATTTCCCAGTACTTGTATTCCTGAATGCTTTCTTGAATATAGGACCTTGGCCTAGTCCTGCTGTGCATACACATTGTGCTCTAGAAATCTTTTTGTTTTATATATCGTGATTACAAGTATTTATCCAGCTTCAACACGCTCAAAGTAACAAATTAAGCCAGATCAAACCAACATATAGTTAAAGCGGGGCGCTAGGTTTAGGCCAGTCCCGATACCGCCCGCTACGAACCCAAGCACCCAACAGCGCCAGCAGTGCTGTGCGGGTGCCTGTCTATTTTCTGTCCCTTCTACGTTTCGATGTTTCTTCTCTGCCCCAGTCTCAGGTTAAATCAACATGGTTATTATTCACCAGTTCGCCTGCCCTAACGATATTTTCTTGCGACAGTTGTTTGCTGCAAACTACTAGATCGGTTGAGATCTTCGTCTAAACACCTCGGTGAACGCAGAACATGAAACGATTTTTTAACTTTTTTCATTCTCAGCTTTCCTCAACTCACAAATCGCGCATTGTACCAAACAGTTCAAGAAGATGAAAAGGAGGGACTCCCCTTTGCTCGGACCCTCGTTTGTGTACCCGGACACCGCCATTCTCCCCCTAGAAGATTAGCCCGTCGCTCAAAACTCGCTTTCCCCACCCCTAAGCTGACAGTGCCGCGGAAGCGACATGCTCGTTGGACCAGCCACAGTTTTGCCACGTGATCACGCTCCCTCGCGCATACCCACCCACAAAGAATGAGGTCCGGTGATGAATGGGAGGCGGCTGATTGGCCAGGCAAGCGCATAGCTTCCACCGCACTGTCAGCTTAGGGGTGAAGGGAAGAAGTGAGGTCCGGTGTCGTGTGATGTGCATTTGGGCCGGGTGATGCGCCTTGGGTACATAGGATGTACCACAGTGAAAAGGCAGAGAGCTTTCGAAGAGAAAGAGGTACGAAATAGTCTTGTGTTTTCAAATTTTCGTATCGAAAATCAGGCTTTTGACTTTCTACCAGCTTTCTTTTGGCCCACTAAACGATATGCTATTAGTAAAATCCAAATCTAAATTCACTCATGCCGGCCCAAAATTCGCTTCATGGGCCCTTTAATAAAGACGATCTCGACGAGCTCGGAGCTGCTCTCGTTGATCACTCGGCAGACGTCGCAGCGATGTTTGTTATCGTGAAACCGAAGCGCAAAACCTCGGGATATTTTTGAAAACAATAATGACTTTAACTAAATTATTTATTTCTCAAACATAAAAATTTTGTCCTTAAAAACACTATTACGGCAGGGAGAGATAATTTTACAGCCAACACTTCACACGTCAATTATCTCACCAGCCAATGAGATGTAAGCACCTTGTAAGTGGGATGGGGTTCAGCAGGCTGCGACCTCCACATTCTGCAGCCAAATTGCGTCTAACGGCGTGAATATTGCTAAAAATGCATTTTTCAGCTATATGAAGCAATGTGACGTCACGTGACATAAAGTCATGTCATGTGACGTCACACATGACTGTGACGTCATGTCTTTATCAACTCGCAAAAATATAGCGGAAAAATTTCCGCTAAATTTTGCGGAAAATTTGGTTGCTAAGTTTGGCGGGAACATGTTCTGCTAAATTTGGCGGTAAAATGTTCCGTTAAATTTGGCGATAAAATCTTCCCTTAAATTTAGCGGTAAACTGTTCCGCTAAATTTCTGCAGGAACTTTTTTCCGCCGAACTTAGAGGGTCGATAAAGTCATGAAGTCACGTGTGATGTTTTCGTTTTCGCCGTCTTGCAACGCTCTCCGCAACCCGCTGATACCCGGAACTCTACCAAGGCCATCGGCGCGCAGGCACTCTAGCGGCTTCTTCGTTGCAGAGGGCTTAGTGGAGGGGGAAACGCGGTCTATTATGGGATTTTTGGTCCCACCGACACCGACGCCAAATTTTCTGCCGCACAAACGCCTAAACGCTATCCGCAAAAGCAAAAACTAATAACTTTTAACTTAAACTTAACTTAGTTTTTTTTTTTTTTTGGGTGAAGGAAGAGCAGCTGAGCTGTAGCTTCTGTTCTCGGCGGTGGCTTTCCAGACGAGCGATCTGCTATTCTTTCGCAAGAGAATCTGAAGCGGTCAACGCAGTGGAACCTTAGGCGATAGCGGTTTCGCGGCGGTTGCGAAACCATTCGTGCTGCTGCGCACATCGCCGCTTGTTCCGCTCTCCCTATTCTGATGATGATGATGCGGCTATTTTCCTTTGAACCGGGAGGACTCAAACAAGGTTTGTGCCCAAGCCTGGGAGCGTAGGTATCTTAATGCTCCCTGAAGTGGATCTTCTGCCACCAGTCCTCCAGTCTTCCTCCTCCGAAGGTTGACGCCATCTATGAGCGACGGCGGCAACTAGTTGTCTGGTTGCCGCCGTCGCTCAGAGATGGCGGTAGGTAGCTGTCCAGTTGGGTGTCATCATTTCTAATCTGGCGGACACGATCCTGGGGAAACTAGCCCTTAACAGCTGTGCTGTAAAAGCGCACGAATGATGAACGCAGGTTGTCAAGACATCGCTGCCTAACATAAGAGAGGCCTCGTAGATCATAAACGCGGCCGGTTAGCCACGTTGAGTGCGCTTCTCACCGACCACCTGTGCACTGTAGGTTAGCAATACCTGCCGAGTCCGCAAGCTTTGCGGGTTTTGCTTCCCCGCAGTGCACAGGTGCTCGGTGAGAAGCGCACTCAACAAAAACTAACCCGCCGCGATCAACACTTCTAAAAGTACAAATATCGCAGTTAATCTCGAAGGGAATATCGCACAGCGTATGATTCAGTACTATTCAAAATTCGCACAACCCAAGTTTGTACAGTGGCAGCGGAAGGAGGGGGCACCCCACACACCCATCCCCAGCATCCCTTGTCAACCCCAGATCCCCAGACCACTTCCGATGTCACTGGTACCGCAACATTCTTCATAAAAATGACCACGACTCGGAGGTGAAATTTATAATGTATATACTTCTATTAAATTTTACGCACAAGTTAGCTCTTCATGGGCAATTTCTCAAAGTATTTGGCAGTTTTCATGTAAAAAGTCACTCACGCTGAATGTACCCATGCAACTTGATGTAAACCCATTTTTATATCAAAAGAACACTTTGAAGGTTTAACAATTACCTACAATGTAACAAAGTACAGTTTGATATTAAAAATATATATATATTGATTGTTAGAAAGACAATGCCAGTGGACAAATAAAACTGGACCTGCCCGATTTCTCTCACGTCACTTACTAACATTAACTGTAATTTTTCTCGGCTGCATTGTATTTTCCCTTTTGCCTTTTGTTCTTCTCGTCAGTGTGCCATAACGAAGGCTTTTTCAAGCTGCTCAAAAGCGCTGCAATAGCACAAATAAATAAGTGATAAGTGAGCATGAAACCGTTGCAATTCATGTTAACTTGCAAACTTTATTCATGAGCAGGTCCCGACAACAGGCTCACCCATCACCACTTATGCTTCTGTAGCTGCAACCAGGCACGTAACCAGGAAAGGGAGCTGCCTCTCCCACAATTCGTACTGTGTGAGGAAAGGCTTTCCCCAACCACAGGACATGCCTTGTGCACAAAAAAAAAAAACTATTAACAGCACTGGCTAGGTGGAGCAAACTGCCACCCGATTTATAGGGTTCAGCCATCTGTAACCAGTCATTCATCCTACTGAAGGCCAGTTCACCGATGCATCTCAGTGCTGAGATAATGATAAGTCAGCACTGCATCAGGGCTAATGTCAGTGCTGATTCAGCACAGAGTTAGCATTGGCTCAGAACTAAGTTAGCACTGCATTGTATGTATAAAAAAAATAAAATAAAAAATAGCTGGGTCACATGCTTTGGAATGCTGTTGCAGCACTAATATAGTGCGAAATCAGTTTCGTCTATAGTGCTGCCCTGTCTGTATGAACAGGCCTTAAAGGGACCTTAAAACGGGTCCCTAACGTTTTGTCGAAACATGTTTCATGGGAAACATGTTCAGCAAGCTAGGCTACTATTCGGATTCCGGCAACCGAGGCGATGTGGGCTCCCGGGAAGATGATTTCGACGAAACGTTGCAAGCTGCGTCGATGAAACGAACGCGGGAACCTTTTGATGAAACAAACTGTCAATAAAACGATCTGTCTATATAAGACGTCATTCGACGAACTGACTGCCACCACAAAAAAATTCTGACTTTTGCTAAATGCTCATCGGGGGCCTGATATTCATCATACATACGACACGCATTAGTTCTTTGCTGTACATGCTAACTGGTATGAAAGAACCGGCACAAATATAACAGTGCCTCCAACTCGTCACCAGAACAAACAGTCACATGTTCTGCCACCGAGTTCATGCTGAAAATTTCATCCCACAAATGCATATAGGTTGACAACGCTCAGAGTGAGCACTGCAGTTCGGACGCCACTTTAATTGGCGATATCACCACAATGAATGTCCTGAACAAAAACACGAACCCGAATAACTGCCGATGCATTGCTCGTGTTAATCTGTGAGCTGCATCCAGCTGTCATGTTATGGAACTTGAACTGTCACTTTTAGAGGTACAGATGAATCATGATAAACTCTGAAATCCATTTAAAGAAGAAAATAAAATTTACTCTTTCAATTTCATGGCAGAGATCAAGCATCTGTCTGTCGTGAAACTCAAACGCAGAAACATTTCTGATCCCTTCAAACTCGTCGAACAGAAGACTTTATGATCCTCTTCGCTTTCCTTTAGGTTTTCCCCTTCTAAAATGAATGTGAAGGTGTGCGGTAAAAACAATTTCAAATTTACCATGGGGGCCACAGCCATTTTACTCCAATAAATTACTTTGTACCCACACCTCTCTCAAGAAACAAGATCCTGGCTACATGCTTGGCTGCAACTGTAGAATGCAAACCACTGCACATGCGTGTTATGTGCACTCCCACTGTCAGGCATGATCTTTGATCGCAAGTGTCTCGATAAGATTAGACCAGGGCTGCAGCGACGTTTGAAGCCACCTGTCCATTGCTGGTCACTTTGTCATCTTTTTGTTCGTTGGTTTCATGCTCCTCCTCCGAGTCTCCAGACTGAAATAAAAAAAAAGCATGCTAAGAAAAACTGAAATGTTTCAAGGGCCACTACAACCCCAGCATCAATTTTCTTTATTATTGCAAGCGACTCGAGATGATTCCTAGGAATCGTCCTAACACTTTTAAGCTTAAGAAGAATCTGTTTGCAAAACTATTTTAAAAAAGCCAGATTTGAATCTTCCGCCAGAATCTGAGACGTGGATTGTGAAATGATGCGCTCCTTGACTTTCCGGATGACTTCAAAGCACTACGTCATTTGCTTTGCAAAAATGGGATATATTTGGTTAAATCTTACTTTAAACGTGAGCAGAAATCGAAACCGAAAATTCGGCTCCGTCAGGCAACATTGGCCTAGGGATGCCAAAAACATGGCTACCATGTGGTAAGAGATGCCATATGATTACGGTGGCTAGAAGGGGAGGTGGGACGGTTGGAGGAGGCAACGCCGTCGCGCTGCGTTATGACGCCGTGAGCGGCGCTGTGGACAGCAGCCCGATCAGCCTGTTCCGTGTCCGCGCTGTCGTCTGCACGTTTTCGCTGTTCGTTCAGTTTGCAGTGTTAACTCCGATGCCACATGTTTTCCTGTGTCACAAGAAATAATGGACCGAGATTTTAATTTTGTTCGACAGATGTATCATGTTAGTTTGGTATTTGCACCTCTGTTGTGTATTAATCATGGGCCGATCACGGAACCTTGCGCGAAGCGGCCACTTACGTTCTTGCCTTAATCTTTTGGTGAGTCGGTGTGGAATGAGATTGGAGCGGGAGATTTCGAGTGTCGGGTTACAAGCAAAGGGCGATAATGACTCGATTTGTCAGCGTTTGATGTTCATGCTTTCTTTACTGCAGTATTTATGCTGCAGTAAAGCTTATGCCTAATAGCTTATGCCTCATGCAGAAAAGCTTATGCCTAATAAATGTGAAATAATTGGGTACCCGAGAAAGCAGAATTTTACTCGTGTGAAGGCTTTGTGTTTTTGCATGCGGGTAGTCGATTCTTAGGGCTTTGTATTTGTGTATTAAGAATTTTATCGAAAATACTATTTTTAACTGTTTCGTAAAGTTGTGTGTGTAATTGATAGCCCTGGCACATCATACCAAAGTAAAGGGGGAGTTGCACAGTGTAACATACTTCAACGTCAATCCAAAGAATGCATAAATACTTTAATAAGCACGAAACTCAAAACAGGGTTGTGAAAATCTCCCCTTCAGCACAAACATGAGCCAGCATTCAGTCTCATAAATCAGGTTTCTTCACAACAGAACTATGTAAACATTTCACTGGTCACAAACAGAGTGCCTTTCATAGAAACTTAAAAATAAATGCAATAATGCCAGCTAGCGACGAACTCGATACCGGCTTTTACAGCACACGCCTGACCTTTAGGTGTTTTTTTCTTTCCCGGCTCTCCTGCCGACTTGCATTTTTGTGGCGACAAGGAAGTGCAATCTTGTTAAAATGAAAAACTTAATGATCATGTTTGTCAATGTGGTGCTGTGTGTAGTGCAGCCAACAGAGCCCAGTGAGCATGCTTGCAGAAAAGAGCACACATCGAGGATGCTGTCCGGTCCAAGTTCTCGGGAACTAAAGCAAGCCGTGAACGCATTTTCCAGAGACATCACCAACAGGTTCAGAGCTGCGGATGGGTAAAGAAGTCCACCCCGGTTTACAGCACTCGTCAGGCATGCTTCCTTGGGTGCTGCTGCAGATTCCTGGAGCAGCCGTTCAGTGCATTCTCTGCAGTTTGTCTTGCGTATGCACTTGCGTGCTACATACCCTGCAATGTAGAACACGAAGCGCGAGTCACTTCGTTCACGTGTGAGGGACAGCTGGTCAGTAATGATGCCACAAGCATCCAGCGTGGCCTTGGCTTCCTGAAGGTTGCCAAGGTCGAGGAGGTCATTGACTCGTCTCTGAGCGTCTTGTGCATTGCTTGGGTTAAGAAGGCTCTTCAGGGTGCTTCCAGTGACATTCCCTCCTGTTGGCGATATTGCAAGGTTGGCGAATGTCAGGCAGTTTACAGAGACGAGAAACTGTGAAGGTGTTGGATGGTCATTACATCCTGACATCTGACGAAGGATCCCGAACAGGTTTTCAATTGGATCTTGACTAAGTCGTGATGTCAAAAGGTACCTGTACCCCAACTCTCCTATCACGTAATGCAAGAGAGAAAGCGTGCTTGAAAGCGTAACACGAAGTCCTTCGGCGGTGCTGCGACTGAGGAAGACCTGCCCCTGCATTCCTGCCAATGCCTCCCATGTGTTGAGATAGTCGAGAAATTCTTGCAGCACAGCCTCCTTGCTTGACCCAGGCATTAAGGCGTCCTTGCTGCGGCGGGATGTCATTACACTGATAAGGTCTCTCATCTTCTTGACAAAGCACTCCATTGCTGTTGTGGTACCAAACCTGCGCTCTACTTCTTGCTTGTACAGGTAAAGGCCCCGGACCACCTCGTCGCTGTATAGGCGGATGGCGTGGCTGACGCTCATTTTCTCGAATCCGTTCGGGTGTAGCACCGGATTTGTGACGCGCGGCATGGCTCTCAGTGGTGTGAGGCTCTTGTTGTCACACTTCCAGGCTTCTTCGATGTGCTCCACTAGGACTCGTCCTTCTGGTGTGCGAAACCCTGCGATCAGCATGTTGTTTCTCGAGCATTTCACCAGGTGCGGAAAATCCGAAATGAAGTGCAGCTTTCTGCTGGGGTCTGCAGGATGCTCCGTCTTGCAGACGACCTTTGTTGATGTTGCTTTAATTCCAAATATTTTCCACATACGCCTGTTCCACGCAGCAGCGTCACATGTAACAAAGTCAATGAAAAGCCCAGCTTTCTCAGTCATCAGAATAGCATCTATGATGATACGTGCGAGCATTTCGGCTTTTGCATTAGATCGCGACCCAAAGACGCCTAAGATCTGACGCCACTTTCCGCAAAACGGCTGAAATAGCAGAACCAGCCCATGGTCGCACATCAGGTGCTTTTCTTTCTCGGTAATGTAGTCGGCCAAGTCCACAAACCCTTCAAGCTTGCCACCTTGTCCTACACTCAGGTGCTCAGAAAGCTTAATCTCATCACTGAGCAACCCGCCGTGGCACATGGAGCTGTCAATGGTTTTTGTTTTCTCAGCAAGGCAACGGAACATGTTCACGTTAAGGCCAAATCCACCCCTGTATGCACGAGTGTATGTGCGGAGGCAAGTACGCCCCGGCAGGACCAGCGTCTTTTGTTTGCGAAGGTGTTCGTACAGACGAGGGCTCTTCATCCGCATGATGATGCACTCGAGTGCCCATTCATCTGTGAATTTCATTCCACACATTCTTTTACACTTGGACGCCTCAAGGCAAGCTCTCACCTGCTGTTGCTGCATGCTTGGCAAGCGCTTGAGCTCTTCATCCAGGGTTGATGGCCTAACCTGTGCATTTTTCACTTTCATTTCTGGCAGTTTTATCTTCATGGCAGCAACTGCTTCTCTTGCTCTTTTAAGCTTGAGCATCTTGATCCGCATCTTGTGAGCTGTTGCTTGGACAGGGTACCTGACACTCCTCCTCTTGCGCGAAAGTTCATTCAGCAGCAGCTTGCGCAGATATTTACACTGCACACATCTGCTGTTCTGGCTCTGAACAGTGGCAGTGCACTTCAAACTGAATACTTTGCGTCCAAATGTCCGGTGCTTACACTTCGCGCGAAGCAGTTCATCAAGGTCCTGTACTTCTCCCAGTCCCATGCAGGTTTTCATCTCTTGTACTTCTCTAAGCAAGTCTTCGGCTTCTTGTATGTTCTCTACTTGAACTGTTTTTAGGGTTGCACCCTGAACGATCACGAGGGCACAAATCCCGTTGCTCATGTTAAACACCACCGATCGCTCCAAGCCTACAGTCCCTCCGTCCATCTCGCACACGGAGAACACAACAGTCTCAGGAGCACCCGAAACCAGATGGCTTCCCCAGTAGTTGTTAGGAAGTTCACAGCCTTGCAGGTCCACTCCTTGAAGAACGCTCGTGCTGGTGCACGAAAGCTCACCGTCGTTGAGCTGCTGTGCATAATCTGACCCTTCAATGTCAGCTCGAGGTGCTTTCGAAGGGGCCCCTCAGACAATGTTTTTGTTCGGCGCTTCTTTGGCAGCGGCTTTGAGAGGTACGCCGGCAGATCGGGGAAAACTGCTGGTACCGCATCGTCCGTGAGGATAGGTCAATCGCGAGGGATCTGAACGAGCTCCCCCTCACTGTATGCGTGAAGTGGCGTACGATATATCGTTCGTCAAAGTGCAGTTCACAGAGGACTGACCTGTTGTCGAGTTCTTTATCGGCTCTTGGAACGGCGCGCTGCCACGCTTGGAAGCGATCTGCTTGTTTAGGCACACCAAACAAGCACACGTGTGTCTTCTTTGTGTCGAAACATAGCCGCTTGAGCACCCCGGCGCAAAGCAGTGCGTCTGCTTCTTCCCCATTCTGTCCACTGTTCTGTCTCGCTATATTTCGCTCACATGCTTGCAAAAGGCACGGGTAACAGAAAGACGTTTCAGCTAATAAGTGGTAGCTCACGGAAGCACACGAAACAACCAACACGAGGTCCAGGCGAAAGAGTCAACACAGGCAGAGCGGCGGTAGCCGCTGACGTCTCCCGAGGAACAGATCGGGCTGGGCTTGCTAGCGCCACCTGCCGCCGTCATACGACAACGTACTAACACTCCGCACAACGGGGCGAGCCGTGGGACCGATACACCTCCCCTTCTAGCCACCATAATATGATCCTCTATGCAACGACAGGTGGGTAGGGGCAAGCCACCGTAGGGGCGGGCATGTGCCAGGCGCAAATGTCGTCTGTGCCGCAGTCTTCACCACGTTTTGGCGTCTATTAGTAATGGGCCGAACTTGCACCGAATCGAAAATTCAGCGCCGAATTTTGGAATTCGGCAAAGCCTAACTTTTGCCAAACTTTTCTAAAGATTCGGCAGAGATTCGGCAAAAATACATTGTTACCAGACTTAACATTGATATTTAGATTTTTCTGGCGAAAAAAGGTTTTATGATGTTTTCTTCTTAGCTAAAATGCAACATGTAATGCATATTGACACAGTTATTACTAAATAAGGTGATATTCTACAACATAATTGTATTGGTGGTGTTTTTGTGTTTACTGGCTATTTTAGTGACAATTACCATTACATTGCAATTACAGTGATGCGATTGGCCCAAGCCATTTTGAGCTCCTTTTGGAGCAGCCAAAACAGTGTTTTGGAGCAGCAAATGTGGCCTTTGGAGCAACCAAAACAGTATTTTGGAGCAGCAAAAGTAGCTTTTGGAGCAGCCAAGACACTGTTTCGGAGCAGCAAAAGTGGCTTTTGGAGCAGATATTGTTAGAAAAATAAAAATATTTGTTTTAAGTGCTCTACAAACAAAGGGCACTTTGTGTTGTGTTGTGTTCTGATGTGACGTGTTGTAACGGAACTCGCTGCTTGTGCTTTTACTGCTGAGACACCCCAAAAGTGTACAGTGCTGTAGGCGTTGCCGAGCAATTCCGAAAAAGCGTTAGCCACGGTTTTACTGGTTTCTGACGTGCCAGATTTTCGTCAAAAGTAAGCAAACATTATGCAATGCATTGCAAGCGTCCCGGCTGGTGCCTCTGTCGTGCAATCATGTTCGCATGCACGTGAGGACAACTTTGGTAGGCTTGAAGTTGCGCACCTTCGTTGCGCAAGCGGAGGTTGTTCGATCGAAACCGAAACCATGCCACTCTGCTCCTTCGCCAACTGATTCCCAAAATTGTATGCAAAATGTAACTGTCGAGTATATGACAAAAAAGAGTCCAGCGGCGCGTGCTTGCCTGGCCGCCAAACAAGGTAGTGTAAGCTAAACATACACAAAAAAAGAACCTGAGCGCATCCATGCAAACATTGCGAGCCACAAACAAAATGTTCTTGGAGCACTTTGTGCAACAACTGAACTTGAGACAAACAACCACGCAGTGCGGGTTCAGCGTGCAGACATTGCCTTCTTTGCTTTAGCTCACTTCTCTTCACCAACCTTCTTTTGCGGCAGATTTTTCAAGTACCGGGTAACTCTCGAAAGAATGCCCACCGAAAGAAACTTGGGTAATCAATGCTTCGACACAACAGTCTCCGAGTTAAAGAGGGATTTTTTAGTAACGTATGATTAAAACAAAAAAAGGAATGTTGATGAACATGCGGCGGTACTTAGTTTCATTTTAGAAGCAGCGATGTGGGGACGGCAAGACTCGATGTCGCGCGACCACAGCGACTGGAAGGCAGGGACCAAATAAAGTTTTCCCACGGCCGTTGCTTTCAGGAGCGAGTGCTTCAGCTCACAAAGTAACTCCTGCCGCGCAAAAATGTGGTTTCGTTTCACAGCATGACGGCATGGCTGGTACCCGGCATGCTAGCGTCGGAGCGTCTGCACACACCCGCATCTATCGTTGAAATTATTTTAAAAAAAAGACGCAAGACGAGGCCTACGACACAACAAGAACGCGAGACGGTGGGAAAACCATGCAAGACCAGATGGACATTTGGTGCAGGGTACTTTGTGTTGGGCGGCCGTTTCCGCCACATGACCCACGCATGCTCACTTACGGTACTCAGTTTAGTCTCAATTTTGAAAGGCGACCGAAATTGGTTTTTTGGCGCAGGTTTGGCGCAGATTACACACATTTTGGCAAAATGTAGCAGGATGTAGCAGGGTTATCCCCTTGGCGCAGTTTGGCGCAATCGGCGCAGCAATCACATCACTGCAATTACCTGCAATTACATAAAATGTGGCAAGACATTAAGTAGGTTGTCCAGGAAACATCCAGAGTCGATAAAACAGGCCCACACTGTATGCTGCGACTTTTATGACCCCTCTTGCACCACGTGCAGTCAGTCATCGGCTACATTCGCTGTCCACCCCCCCCCCCCTTCTCCTGTCAGCATTTCAGTCATCACAAGGTTTTGGTTGGCAGTTTTTGTGACAGAGGCACAAACTTTCTGCTAGTGAATGTCTCATGGTGCACCGGTGCTAGCAGGCCGACAATTGCACGGGAGCGCCAAAGCTCACGGCTTTCAAGTCGACAGCAAAACTTGCACGATAGCTTCGCTTGGCGCTCATATATCTCCATCTCGTGAAGCATGTTTCAACAAAAACGTAGAAAGAAAGGACCCTAGGGACACTCACTCTTCCCAATGTAGTTTGAGGGACGACGAAAATTCCTCGCGCTTCCCGGCCGACTCCCGAGTGCATAGAGACTCTGCACTCATGGCAAGCAGGGCAGGTTGCGCCACTCACAAGTATCGTCGGCACACCAATGTCGCGCATCACTGAACTCGCAGGGCCACAGCCACGTGTTTTGTGCTTGTTTGCGAAAGACGCCATCTTTTTTTATGTAGTGCTGACAAACGTGAAGGGAGCATTGATTGCGTCGGAACGGTCGCGGTTACCGCGGTCAGGCTTAGCAGGCCACGGTAAACGTTCCTCCGACGACATTCTCTGTTTGTGTTCGCACAGTGTTTCAGTGTTGTCTATCACAAATCGAATCGGAAAAACATAGAAAGTTTCGTTGTCCCGAGCGTCAGCCTCTCGAGGATTGCCAACATTCACGTAAACTTGTGATCCTCTGGGTCACAGAATGTCAGTAGGATATATTATTTTCTAACCTCTCGATCGAATATTGTTTTGACACACACGTAAAAGTAGGATGTCCGAGGATAATAAAGCGAGCAAAAACAAAAAATTAACAAATTTAAAAATAAATATGATTTTTTTTCTTATTTTTTCTTAATAAGGCATTTTGTCCTAAGGAGTCGCAAGTGTGTGAACGGGCCTTAATTAACCGTTTTGGCATAAGCAGAAGGACAACTCACGGCAGTTCCGTTTTCTTTCTTGGAGTCGCCGCCAGCGGAGAGTTGCCAGGCAGGAATGGTGACCGCGAGGGGGTCACCTTTGGTGTGCTCGGAAACTGGTTCCTGCACACGGGAGACCCGCAGTCTTTCTTCCGTCCAAAGCGACCTACCCTCCTCGGAAGCAAAATGACTCGAGAACAGAAGCAAACTCGCCTGCTGAGCAGCAACGCTTTCACGGAGAGCACCTCAGACTTGAGATCAGACAAGGTGCTGTCTTGTTTGGATGCATCCAGTGTTTCCTGTGAGAGATTGTTTGAGAGGGCGCGTCAGATGTTGGTATATGTACCAGATGCATTTTCTATGGGAAATTTTCAGACTTTCCAACCGTGGTAGTGTGTCGCCCAATTCATAACAACTTTCTCTTATAAAAAAAATAATTTTGTAGGCAAGCTATAAAAGTTCTTGTGGTATTGTAACGGACTGGCATGACCAGGAGGGTCATGCCAGTCTGTGACTACTATCTCTGTATATATGAAGTGGCTCGACAGAAGCCCACTCACGGTACGACCACGATCCCGCCTGTCCTTGCCAACAGAGCTCTCGAGCGAAGTAATGGCCTCCCGCAACTGACCGATGGCCGACGTCAGGGCATCCAACTGCTCCTGGACTTGCACCAGGCGGTTCTGCTCCTTGGACAGCTCCTCGCCCCTCAGGTATGGCTCGAGGAATCTCTAAAGAACAAGGCAGGCACAACACTTTGGTTCTTGAAGCTTGGGACAACAACGGTAGCATCAACAAACCCTTTCAGGAACTCCGGAAGAAGTTTCCTATACTTCTGTTTCACCTTAAGTCCGGACGCAGCCGACGCTACGAGCTGATGGGACCAATCATTGTCAAAAGCGTGAGTCACTGTGCCTTCCCTGTTCATGGTTGGTTTAGCAATGACAGAATACATAAAGAAACATGACAAACACAATGTTGGTGCGCTTTTGGTGCTGTGCAATTGGTACCACCACATCAGCTGCGCCCGGGGTGAAGCAAAGTAGTCTCCACACGGAGGGCGTTGCTTCTCTGCAGTGCAACGGTGCGAGGTAAGAGACACACTCAATGGGGCTAAATAGCTCACCCAAATAAATTACAAACGATAAGGAACATTGTAGTATTGTAGCCAGGAATTCTTTCCGGGGAAGTGGGGGAGATGGGGGGGAATTTGGGTTGTACATGACTGGGGTTGCGGTGGGAAGGGGAGGGGAGTGGGGGGGGTAAAATTATAGGGTCGGCTGGATTTCAAAGGGAGGGCTGAAGCACCACGAGCCCACTGGCTAAGTCACTGGAATATTGCATAACTTCCAATACTGCCAGTGTTAAATGCAAATATCAAATCAAATAGTGCATTACTAAAAGTGATGTTCAAAGGTTTAAATTTTTCTGTAAACTACCTAATTGTAATGACCCGGCAATGTAAGCAGCATCCAAGCTTTCAGTACTGATAAAGTAAATTTAACCTTTGGCACAATATTGCACAAATGCCACACAGTTTAAGTAAAAGTAGCAAGACATAGCAGGTAAGCATTTTGGTACGGTTTGGCACAAATGGCACTGCAATGACATCCTTACGTAATGAACCGCGGTGCCTGAGTCAGCACTTCAAGTTCCTGGAGCGGTTCCCAGCAGCCAGGTATTTATTGCTTCTTGCTGGTACAAGCCAATCTTTCAATGAAACTTGTTCATACGCCAGCTTTTCTACAGAGAACTGAAAGAGCCTGTCATTGCCATCTACAAAGAAAATGTGATCAGGATGCTTACTAGTATAAAAATGCTTCCGTCAGTGCAAGCATATAAAGCCCTCAACCTCTCGGGCCAGATTCCTAATCATACTCTTGACATCACCACTCAATGTTGCTCTTTCCATAGACTGGAATGATTGACACATGAATGACAGTTAGAACTTAAAGCTTTTTTTAGGTGCTAAACCAGGCACCAAGAAGTTGCTGACATGGCAGATGAATATAACCTCAGTGGACGTATATTAACCAGGCTCCACACGAGTGAATGGAGGGCATGCGCTGGAGCCAGTTGAGCCCATGGACTCGAACAGGCTGTCCTTAGTTCGCAATGCACTATCTTCAGCATTACGAGCTGCACACACGGGCTTTTGAAAGAGGGTCCAAGGGGTGCACCTGCCCCCCTTGGGATTTCGGGGGTACTGACGACGAGGTGTTTCGGTAACAAATGCTCTGGTCACACTGCTATTATGTCTTACAAAAGACAGTCTTCATACACAGTCTGAGGCATGTTTATTTCTTGTATGATGATCCTGCCACATTGGACATTCAAAAACCGTCTGCAGTCATGTTCAAAGAATGCGTATATGTGAAGCAAGCATGCTTCAAACGTGCTTGAGGCGTGCCCGCAGATAATTGACCTCGTTGCCGCAGCGAACACGTTTTTGTACGACGGATGAACAGGGTGGCTACAAGACTAGGATTGTCAAATGTGAACATGCTCAATGGTATGTGTAACAAGCATGACGAAGCTCGAATTTGTCGTGTTTGTCAAACCAACGCCGTCAAAGTTGGCAGTCTGACGTCAAGCGCGAGACACATGCACGTAAGAACTGTTTGATCCGACGTATGAGATGTCGGAACGACGGAGGGATACGATGGGTTTGGTCGCACCGGAGCGCCGGACGGGGCGTCGTCCAGCTCAGGCACGCAACCGATTTGCCAGATATTCACCACACGGCCGCAGTTGACGGCGGCACGGACAGCGCAAACATCGCATTGTCACACAACGATCGGCCTGATCGGGAGAGGAAATGCCGGACCATGGAAGCGGATGTGAGTGGTGCATCCACGAGTCATCGCCACAAAGGCAACGAACGCCAGAAAGATTTCCCCGCGCACAAATCGAACAGCCGATTTGGCGCATCCGTAGCAAGCCGGCCTTCTGGGACCGATTGAGACCGTTGAGACCCGAATATACTCCTCTCACCTCGCAATGGGCAGCAAGCAGCGGACACTACGAGCCATTCAAATGCCGCGCGAGTGTCACGTGGCCTTCGGAAGAGATGCAACAATGCGCGGGGTGGGTATTCACAATTTGTATGCAGTGCTCGCTTAGCTGGGATGGCTTCTAAGGTCCGCTTCGGTCCATTGTGATTAGAGAATGTTGAGCAAAAAATTAAGTTTACGTAAAATCAACAAAGAGACACGCACTTTAATGAAGTATAATAAAAATATATTATTCGTTTTAAAGCCAGAAAACCTACGATCGAGCGGAATTAGGTAACATTAAAAGGGCAAGGGGAGGAATAATCTTTTTGGTGTCTAGGCTAGGTGGCGCGAGCTACCACCAGTTATAAAGGGTACGGCCAGCATCCATCTATCCATTCAGAGGTATAGCCTCCTTGCAGGGATGCCAGAGCTGGGCGAAGCCGAATGAAATGACGCGTCAGAAGCATGTGTCTCGAACTGTCGTGTTCGGCGAGTAGGAGCAGCCACTTCTCTGATGGTTTGCACGTGTCGCGCATGTGTCTCGCACTTCACTCTTATTTGCATCGATGAAAGCAGAATAATACGACCAAAGGACTCCCATCCTACTAAGACATTATAGAGCCTGTAATCGTGGCTTGCCACAACAAGGCTTTTGCCACGTAATTCAAGGGTTGCTCTAGTCTGAAAAAAATCTCATACCCCCCCCCCCCAAAAATAAGGCTTGCCCCCCCCTTCCCCCTTGAAAAATATTGCCACGCATTTGCAGCAGAAAATGGCATGGACTGACTTCGCTTTCTAATGAGCACTGGAGACAACCGAGAAAGCATCAAAAGTGTCGAGATTGGTTCAATTTCAAGATACCGAAGGTACCATCAGTTATCCTCAGCATCCATTACATGGCAGAGCCAGTATACTGCGTGATGTTTAGTAACAACATGGCACAGCCACTTGTTTTACATTTTACTCATACAGGTCAGTGTCAAGCACAGTATTTTGCTGCCTAAGTTGCTGCAGCCCGTAAGTGCATTCCACTACACAACAGTGGTGATGAGAGCTTTTCAGCCCCAAGAGAAAAATGAGAAAGTCCGGCAATGGAGCGTTCGTGCAAACAGTGTGACACACTGCACGTGCCAGTCACCGTTGTGGCCACGCACCCCCAAATGCCGACGACAGTACCCTATCAGGGGCCACTGCTTCAGACTGAACAATACTTCAAGCATGCAGCACAAAACGCACCTTGTAGAGGTAATAGGCTCCGTAGCAGGCCACTCCGATGAGCACCACGGAAGAAGAGACGTGCCTCATGTAAGTCCACATGGACAGCTCTGCAAACACAGAAGATTCTTGCACGACTACCGCAACGAAAATCAGCTTGAGCACTGACATGCCCATGCCCCTCCCCGCATAGTGCCTCTATGCAGGTCACCCTGTCTTCCACGAATGCGGGCACACATGCACAAAAGACGGAGATTAGATTCGTGCAGCAAATTCCATAAACTTAACTAGTATGGCCGAGCGCATTGGTGCATCGCAGCTCGGAGCACGTGGAGCAAAAGCTCACGCTGCAGAACCCAGGAATCCCGGTTCGAAAGTGGTTGTCCTGTGCTTGTCCTCCGTGTTTTATTCTTTCAATTTTATGTATGGGTCCCCACCCCGCCCGTTTTGATACGAATAAGTGCCATACCCAGGTGCCTTCGAGTATCGCTACTGTGTCACGCACGTCAAAGACACCGTGCTAGCGGCTCTACTCCACTGGCTAGATTTCTCGCTTACACTGGAGATATCAGACGCCCCCTAGACACACTAACTTCTCGGGAGCTTGGAAACGACACATGCGTACCAGCCATAACGAAACAGCGCTATTATAGTCACTGAGAGAATGAGAACAGCAGGGCACGTCTTTTGAACGCCCGGCCTCCAGCGCGTGCTTTGTGCCGTCTGCCGCGCCTTAACTGCGTATGCGCGCTCGAGATGCATGAGGCGTCGAAGCGTTGTCAAAGGAAGGAAGCTCGAGCCGGAGGCGGATCAAACGAGCTCCTCCCTGCCACCCTAACCTAGTCGGCGACAGGCTGCACGGCTATGAGAAGTCTGCCACGTCCAAAGAACATACCTTCCCCGAGCATTTGTGCTAACCGCATCACGTGGTGCCTCGGTAGTCTTAAACGCACTGACATTTATAAGGAGAAGAGAAAGACAAAAAAATGCAGGTTCATGTGGCACCCTGAAAGGAACAAGGATTTGTTGCTGCAAATTATGCGCTGCACTGCGATAGACAGGTACCAACAAAGGAAGACGCAGTACTTTGCCGCTTGCAGAATGCAGACTTCGAATTTTATTAACTCCTAAAGCCCAGTTTTCCTCCCAATGACTCTACATATTTCAAATTGCAATGTGAAACTTAAGGGCTAGTGTGGTCCACAAACACTAAGACATAAGTAATCTTTTGTGAATAGCATAGGACGCCAAAGAAAAATTCAAATAGTTTCCAACAGTTTTCAGTTTATAATGTGGCAGGTCGGTCGAAGAGTGGACACGTGACGATAAAGCTCGTAGAATATGAACTGTATCGCACTGACATACCTAGTAGGCCTTCTAAAGCCATAATATAGTCTAAGCTCGTTATAACAGACCTTGGTTTTGACAAAGATTTCGGTCTGTTGTAAAAGGGGTATGTTGTATGCAGATATGAAGTTGAGCCAATGATATGTAGAGGCAAACCAACCGAACTTCAGAAATCAGTATGTTATATCCAAATGTCTTTTGTAACCAGGTTTGTTGTAATGAGCTTAGACTGTAGTGCTGTGCTGAGTTGAGCCAGCTGTTATACTGACAACCTATCAAAACAGTGCACAATCAGAAAAATGAAGTGAAGGATGTGGAGAAGGAGGGAAGAGCAGACGTAAGATAGAGCTCTGTTCTATGTCTTCTCTGCTTGTGCGCTGTTTTAATATGATGTCATAATAGTAGCGCTATTTACAGGGTGATTCAAGGAGACGCCAGGCTCTTTAAATCGACCGCAAAATTCGGTTTCTTAACCTATCGCGCTACGATTTTGTGCAGCGTTGCCCACAGATGGTGCATTTTTTTTGTAAAATTTGCAAAGAGCGAACTTACCTGAGGAAAAAGTAAAAAAAGAAAAAGGCTTAGCTCCTATGGAAACGCAGCTATGCCACCGGTCTTCAAACAACATGGCGCAGTTTCGCACGGGAGACAAGAGATGGCGCAAACGGTCGCAACGCCAACTGCCACCAATGAACGAACATACGACGCCGAGAGCCGGCGTCTTTAGCAGAGAAGGAACTGCAGTTCCTTGTTGTTACCGTGCCTGTTTTTGTTTCTGCAGTTGTCGCTGCCTACGGAACGCGCGCTGCATTTGAGTCGAAAAGATTATCTGCTAAACACGCCGGCTCTCGGCGCCATATGCTCGTTCGTTGGCGAAGTTGGCATCGCGACCGCTTGCGCCATCTCTTGTCTCCTGTGCGAAAAAGCGCCATGTCGTTTGAAGATCGGTGGCGTCGCTGCGTTTCCATAGGAGCTAAGCCTTTTCTTTCTTTACTTTTTCCTCAAGTAAGTTCGCTCTTTGCAAATTTTACAAAAAAAATGCACCATCTGTGGGCAACGCTGCACAAAGTCGTAGCACGATAGGTTAAGAAACCGAATTTTGCGGTCGATTTAAAGAGCCTGGCCTCTCCTTGAATCACCCAGTACATTTCACTATGCATTTTGCACTTGGGCTCATCTCGGCTGCAAAGCCTCAAAGAGCTTCGAGGTTTGACACTGGAGGCAAGAGGAGTCCAGGGACGTGCTTCCAAAGACAGCTTAAGAAAGATAGCAATTGTAAAGGACTTGCAACTGCACTATTTGTCCGTGCTAATGTTCACATAACTACATTCTGTGCATGCACACAGTCTCTCTACACTTCTTCTAGGGTTAACTGGCAGGTATCGCGTATCATCCAGTCGATCGGTGCTTTCGTGCCATCGTTTATACTACCAGCAACCACACAAAGCTGTCCCCCATAACCACTGGAGGCTAAAGCCCCTCGACGTGTTTGCGCTTTTATTACAAGTAGCAACAAATGCGCCAATGATCGAGGAATATGCCTCTGCAGCCCTTGGAAGCAAATGACAGCGAAGCACTTGGTTGTGGCACATGTCTCGCACGTTCGCACAACAATGGTTGTCGGTATTCGGAAGAAACGCAAAGCATGAATTTGATCGAGGGACTTCACTGGGGGCTACCTGTGACCCAAATTTCTTCAGGAGAGTTTTTCGATGATATGGTTACCTGGTGGTTGCAAGGCATGTGGAAGCATTCCCACGGGGACAGGAGGCGGAAGAGGAGGGGAAAGGGGCCGGAAACGTTGCTGACGTCGGCAACCGGCACAGCCCGGGACCGCTCAATGGCGCTGTCGATTTCTTCATTTGTCAATCCTGTGAGGACAACATGGTTCAGAGGAAACATAAGCTGATGAGGCACAAGAAAAGCAAGTTGCCAACTTTCATTGCGGTGGACCTATATGTGCAGACGAAAAGAAGACTAAGAAAGATAAGGGGACAATCACAATAATATATTGATGGATTGCGGCAGCACCAAGAAGTATAGGCATCTAGAAAGCAATCAAATTTCATACACAAATCATCTTGAGGTCACAAAGGAAGCAAGCTGACGCGGACTTCGGGCAATCGAGCTTACACTTGTCGACAGTAATTGCTAAATGGGTTCTCTAACTTCGTTAGCCTTCTCAGCCGTCGTGTTTTTGGGTTTTCATGTTGTTTTTTTTTCCTCCATCCAAAGATAAAAAGGAAGAGGTTTTTCCTTGCTGTTTCCTAGTTTTTTTCATTTTCATAAATCATTGTGCGGTATTTGCCCACATTTGTAGACAGGAAAATCAATGCCTAATAGACCTTACCAGGAATGTGTCCCCCACCGGCTGCTTGACGCATTGTGACTTTCAGATGTACAGCACGCGAGTTTATCCAGGGACTGAAGACGAAGTTTATGCTGGTCTAACATTTTGTGCTTTCAGCATGCAGAGAAGGCAGAAGGAAAGCAAGGCAGTATGTGATGACCTCCTTTTGTGTTTGCTTTGTTTTTTATGTGTTCTAAGCTCCAATTATAAAAGAGAATGATTCGTGCCGGTTCCAGGATATACGAAGAATTTGAGTCGGCACAAGAGTACATCGAAACAGCCCCACAATTTCTATTGCCGCAAGGTCACTCTAGAAATGGCTATCAACAAGCCCATGTGGCCAATCCTTAAAACTTTTACCGCTATAAAAATGGTCTGAAGCAGAAAGTGCTTGTCTGCGTTACATGATGCGGAAGCCGTCTTGCTACGACCGTGCAGATGACCCCTTTTTCCTATGGATCAGACCTGCTAGAGCATGGCTTGCTGGGCTTCCACTGTGACAATGAGCAACGCCTCTTTTGAGCTCAGGTGTGCACTGGCACAAAATAACACATCCTGTGCTTCGGGGAGCTCGAAGGAGCTTATTCTTCAGAAATGAACCTCTACAGAGGAACAGGTTGTTACAAAATACTTTACACTGACAAAAAATCAAAACAAAAAATATGGCAATGATGTTACATCATTTGGTCCTTTCAGCTCCATGTCCCCCTAAAACTATCTTTTTTTTTTGGTGGGGCGGGGGGTTAACAGTTGCTGCAGCAACAGGCCAAAGGGCTCTCTTATCGCTAACACATGCATGCTAATCCTCCACAAACGTTGCTCCACAACAGGGGTCGGCAAACAGCGGCCCGGATCTGGCCCATAGGAGCAATATTCTGCTGCCTCTGGCACGCTACCAAAAAATCCCCCCACCCCCAACCCCCACACACACCTATTTTCTCCAGTGTTGCCCCACACACACCTATTTTCTCTCCAGGGCTAATGACACACAAAATATGGTTGGCTGCAAACCTGGTATAATCCAGCATAAATTAACTTTGAAACAGTGCACCTGATGGCTTGTTTCTTATTCTTGTTCATTGACGTCGGCAATGAAATACTTCTAAAAATCGCTGCATGCAACACTGAGCTTGTTGCATTATGGGACCTATTTGGCCATGAAAAGAAGTGGCATGGTTTCGGTTTCCATTGGCCCGTTGACAAAGCAGTGCATCTGAGCACTGCAATAAAATAAAGTCAACGCTCGCTTGCATCGCACCCATTAATCTTCGCGAGAGCCCTTGTTGAAACGCGGACCTCCAGCGGCCGTAAGGACCTGTTGAGGCGAGGAGGAGTATGGCCGGCTGTGTACCTCTCTGGTGGCCTGGATACCACTCCAGAGTGCAGCATGAGCCTCCCGACTCAGACCATTTAAGAAGCCTAGGACATTGAGGAGATGATGAAACAGGATGACCGGCCCATATACTTCTTCCATACGCTATCGTAGTCCTTTGTTCACGTGCACACGAACTCTAGCACGTCAGAAGACCAAAAACCTTGCCCCAGCATTTTATCCGTATTGGTAGGTAACGTTTACAGTATCATAAATATAAGTCACATGGTGGGGTTAATTTATCTATCACCCCCCCCCCCCCATGTCCGCCCTCCAGTTTTGTGTCCCCGTCTCCGCATTGCGGAGATTCAGCCCATTGCAGAAATTGCTCGCCGACCCCCGCTCTACAATGTCTTGCCCTTTACCACCAAACAAGCACAAAAATTTTATCGCTATGACACCAGGAAGGCTCTCTACTCCTTACATGCACAGAAATCGACTCTGCCAAATAACTGTACGAACATACAGGTGGAGCGTTGAGAACTTCCGAAAGGATGCATAAAGGTGCACGGGACAAGACATAATTGCACCACAGCTAAGAATAGAGTGATAAAGCAGGTGCACTGATGTCATATAGGCTATCGTTGGGGTGGCTTTGCTGCCGAACACATACGTTCTCCAGCGTGCATTTTGAACCACCGTATTTGTTTTCCTTGGCAACAAGCAGGAGTGACTATGGGCATGGTACGGTGACGTCATGTGCAAGCCATGTATAGGATCGCGATGGGGCGAAGACCGAGAATGAAACTAAATAAAGAAAAAATAAACAGGCTACATAGTACCATCTTGTCCCACCAAACTTGCATTTCTTTTCTAATGTTCTGCTCTTACTGACTATTGTCAACACAACACAACTACTTTGTTTTGAATTGTGCAGCGACTCTGTTTTTCCGTGTAGCACAGGCATTGAATGGTTAAAAGAGCTACTTTGGTTTTCAGGGTTGCACTGAATGACCAACGTGGCTTTTTTTTTTTTTTTGGTGTGGGGTGGGGTGGGGTGGGGAAGTTGCAAAGATGTTGAATAACTAACACAGCTAACAAAAGGTTAGGGCACAAACGAGCTGATGGTGGCTAAACATTTCACTAAAACCCTGAGACTGGGTTTTTTTATTGTATAAAGGAGGTCACTGCTTTCAGTTTTATTGTAAAGGTTGCTTTGTTGTACTGCTCGTGGCCCGGGATTCACATTTCTTTCTTTCCTTCTTTCTTTCCCTCTATCGTCTCTAGAGTTTTGTGTAGGATTTGTTGCCTATATAAGCCTTTTCGTTGTCGAATAAATTTCAGCTGTGTCCGGCACTGTGCTTGTCCGTCCCATCTCGTCCCAGTCTCGGGGTTTTTAGTCAAATGTTTAACGCAGTTACTTTTTTTTATTTATTTTTTTAGGCTGGCAGACACGTTGAACGTTTATATCTCACACAAACGACGCAGTACACACCCTTTTTGAGCAGGAATGCTCGTTTCTGAGACAGCGGACTAGCTTGCACGCGGGGATTCTCGAGGAAGTGGATTGCAGTAGATACCTGTGAGAGAGAAAAAAAAAAACGGTAAACATCGTGGTTATCAAACTGCCCTTAAACTTGTGTTTCAAGGCTCGTGCCCAATTTGAATACAAAGTCATTCCACTCGTAACATAACCTGTACTCACAAGTGCTTCTCTCGGAGGCTGTACAGGCTCACTTTGTTGCGTGGGCTGAACAGTGGCAGACTCTTCTGTCGTTCCTGGTTCGCACGTACTCTTGTTCACTTCCTGTGACGAACAGTACCAATTACTTTTGCGTCGTAACCGCTCGCTACTCCATTTATTTTTGTCTAGAAACGACTGTCAGGTTACAGCGTCTGAAGACGACTTCGTCTAAAATTATGACGACTAATTATAATTAACTTACAAGGCTCCCCGGTGGTTCCAAAACAGACGATGCAGAGCCCGTAGTGTCCGCTTCCATCGTACGCGTTTTTTCCGCTTGAGTTTTATTTCCAGAGAGTCCGTCAACTTAAGCACTATCCCGCGTGTTGCACAGTACTACGTAGTTCATTATCAAGCCAGCTTCTGATGTAATTAAACGAAATCTACACTGAGAACACAGTAGATGCGCACGAACTTGAGGAAAAAAACACGAAAGTAGTCGTCAAGACAAATGGATTGGATTGCACTGGATTGGTAGCTACTTATTTTGCGCTTCTTATCAAAGTCGTTATATTAAAAAAAGAAAACCGGGAAAACGATGGCTTTAATATTATACTCGTTGAGAACACGATGAAGAGGCAAGCAGGAAGCGTAGAACAATTATAAATATACTAAACTAAATATTTAGTTGCAACTAAATATATTAGTACGGTCAGAAAAACAAAAAAAACGACATGGTAACAGTTTCGTATTCCCTGGATGCGCGAATTCGCCGCGTACGACGGGAGGTGAGAGTGAGAGCCGTGAGAGCACAGTGGAGTCGTGGAGTGGTGGAGTCGAGGAACACAGGGACCGCCGTTGCCGTCGCGTGTCGGTAACCGTCGAGCTGCTCCGCTCAAAAACACCCCGGTTCCCGCCGAAATGGCGAAAGAACACTGGAGGAAGGATATGCATGGCCGAAATTAGCCTTTCAACTTTACTATCATGACCACGGAGGTAAGCTGCTCGCTTTGACACTGCCGTACTGGCTAGCTCCATAACAAAATAAAGTCGACAGATGTCAAACGGGACCACGTTAGGCCTCAGTCTCGATAATTTCCGTCCAAATGCGAGACCAGGGACGATTTTCGGACGCAGGTTTTGTCCGGGCTGGCCGGCGGAAGACGAATTCGAGTCTAGAAAATCGACGCTAAGGAGATCGGTGACTTGGACCTCCACAGCGGTCGCTCTCTGGGTCATCCGCAGAAGGAAAAAAAAAAAAAAAAGAATCGCGCATACACAACAACACGCACAGCCAGCACCAAATTTTCGAAGTGATCGCGTTCGTTTCGTTAATTTAGTTGTTTCGGCGTGAGGGATACGCGAAACGTACACAATATGACGCGCGGATGGAAAGAATAACCACATTTTTTTGTCGCCAGCGAAACAGTAAAGCTTTCATCGCTTGCGTTTAACCTTGCTCCAAGTTTACGTGTTCGATAGCGCTCGATGGTCCCTGCCCTCGTCCGGTAATTCAGACCATTGTGTAGAAAATATCTCTCGCTTATCTTTGTGGTATGACTCTTGCGAGTGACTAGAAATAATGTGATTCATTGATCTTCCCCAGGATTCGGCAGGGAAACCCCACAAAGTGTGGAGCTGTGATCGACAAACGAGAAAATGCGTGGTGGCTTCTTGCCTAGACGAGCTTCGAACAAAAGGTAAGTAATCTCACTTCCTTTCCTCTCTGTCAAATGGTTGGCCGAGCTAAAGGCACTCGATCCTTCCACCGTAATGGTCGCATCTTTTTGGCACGCACAAAAGAGATGTACAATTACAATTGGACAGCTTGGGGCAGGCAGTCGTGCAATATCCACTTAAAGCCTAATTATATAAATGATCCCAGGGGGACAAGATCACAACAATTATTTACATAGTAGTTTTGAACTTACTGCCAAGGGACATTGAAGTGAACATCGGGCATGCAGGGAGCGATGGGTACCCGTCGACGGTGTGCTCGTAAAGCTCTCAACGCAGTCGTGCATTTTAAGATCAGAATGTCACAAATTAGTGAAACCAGAGCCGTGTATAGACCAACACGCGGCCCTGAGGTCACACAGCCGCGGTGGCTCTGTCGATGGCACTGTGCGTGCGCAGAGGCCTCACTTCACGCGAATTTGGTTTCTGCGCACGCGCACTGCCCACACCTGGTGTGGGCAAAAGTGGGCTTGTTTGTAAACAGCGTGTCGCTCTATAGAGAGAGTTTGGTCAATGGGAGGCGGGGGCAGAGCAAGGGCGCGCATCAGACGCAGAGAGAGGGCTTGGCCTGCTCTCTTGGCCAACCAGAAGCCGAAAAGAATCCCCTAGCGGTAGTAGCGAGAAACAATTTTGGTCGTTTTAATAAGCACGTAAGAGTTAAATGTAGTAACCCTTCATGGTTGAAAATGGGGTGCACGTGATGTTTCGACCGTGATCATGCAGAAAGATGTAAGAAACAAATGTGCCGCTCGAACTCTGTTTTGCTCGGACGGGGTGTGACCGCTCGGACGGCAGATTCCCGGCCCTCGGCGCCTGGCGTACGGATTATGTTGATCATTCCGCTAGTCGCACTCTTCCAGCATGATTTTGGAAGATCGTGATTGAAACATCACGTGCACCATATTTTCAGTCACCGAGAGTTACTCCGACATACTTACCAAGTTTGTTTCTCGCGACCACCGCCGGGGTCATATTTCCGGCTTCTGGTTGGCCACATTCGAATTTGTGAAGACGCCCTGGAACACGCCCAGCCCACTTTAGGCCAATGGCGCCTCCTCATTTGTCTCCTGTACTTACCAACGAATGGCCAAACACTCCGCATATACGGCTCTGAGTGAAATACACGTGATGAGTGTAGCACCAATGGCGCCGCCCCCTGACAGCAGAAAGTAAGTGGAAGCTGCCGCGGTGACACAGCCAAACTTTGAAGACAAAAGGATAGCTCAGGTGCAGTTTTGTGTAACGCACGACTGAGCCTGCACCTTTAGTGACATGACCTAGTCTCGGCGGGGCTTGTCTGTTTCTTCGTCTTTGTTCATGAGATGTTGGCACGGACGCGGCTATTTAGCGCCGAGCCAAGCTCGGTGTAATCAAACTCGAGTCCCAGCCATATGCCAATGTAGCAACTTTGCCCAACCTGCGTTGGCACTCGGTTGTAGCGCGACGGTATCGAAATTCGAGTGCACGGGAGCTTTTCTAGATCAGGAGGCTGCTGGCTTCGGTCGCAGTTTTGTATGTCGGATAGAAGTTGACTGTTTGTATTAGGTAAAAATGCTGGCTAGAAGGGGCAAGCTGCCGCCAAATTAAAAGGGTTCGGCTCTAATGCATTTGTCCATCATGAAGCCCTGGTGGATGCATGCGCTAGCTTGTGCTCTCTGCTTCTGGACAGTGTTTTACATTATTGAATCAATCCTCTGCGTCATCACAGTCCGGTGATTTTTGTGGAATTGTTCAAGTTGTGAAAAGAATGATGCAAACATATTTTTTTATTATTATTGTTAGTAGTAGGACTCAAAAAGTGTCTTTTAACAAAATATACTCATATAGAAATTTATTTAAAAAATGCTTCTTGTAATAATGTGAAAAACTTTTTTAAATATGAGAAGCCTGTAGTGGCCTTTGACGTCCTTTTTCTTTTCGGGGAAGGAAATTAAAGGGGTTGTTATTGAAATGTTTTTATTTAAAACAGAATAGGAGAGCTTATCTCCGGATGTTGATTAAAATCATCTTCCGGAGACGGGGGAGGGTGGGGTGAGAGAGAAGTGAAGGGAAGGGAGGGAATTAAAGGGATCCTGAATCGAAACTTAAAATATACCTCTCATGTTCAGAAAGAAGTTAAACATGATCAACTCTATCAGCTAATGACAATTGCATGCTTCTGTTATTGAATAAATGGCTATATTTTTCTTTCCAAAAGACTGAATCCAGCGAGCGCTGAAGATCAGCCATCGGAGAGCGCCATGCATCACGGGAGACGTGATGTGAACTGACCTAGCACGGGCAAAGCAGCTTGGGGGCTGGCGTGGTTATGAGCTCCATAACTTGTGGCCTATTCATCTGGGGCACACCGCACCCATCCAGTGCAATAAACTCTTTCCACTTTACTGCACTGAAGTCTGGCAGAGAGGGAAGGAAGCTATCCTCTCTCCTCTAGCCTTCCACCTTCCCTGTACTACGACCTGCACTGCACCGGTGCGATGCGGGCCCAGACGAATTGGCCATTGGTGTGGTCAACACGTTGCAAACTGGCCATTTTAGTTGACCCTCCCCTCTCTCCCCAGGAGCTGAATAGGACAGGAGAAAGGGGAAATCCGTTTTTACAGGGCTTGCGCGCATGCAGCTTGTCGCCATACTTCCGCAGAGCTGCGCTGCTTTTAAGTCCAGCATGATGTAACAACATTCGGTTTATTCCTTTTAATTAATGTTGTGGTCTCTTTTCGAGCAAAAATTGGAGTTTCCGTGGTGTGGCCACAACGTGGGTAACATCTAGACAATAAAATAAGCGCAAGAATTTCGTTGCAGTGCCCTATTTGACCTTCATTCCTCTACCCTCCGTTTGCTACCCAGGTGTGGATTTTGAAACAATGCTGGTATCCACTTGAACCCCTACCAAAATTGTCAAAGTAAAAACTAAGTTTTATTTTTCTGTATACATGAGATTTAGTCATTAAATCCTCTAATATATGAGGATGTTTCCAGGGCCTGGGCAGCAACTCTGGCTACCAAGTAGCTGGAGCAATTGCTAGGAACGCAGCCACTCTAGTTACCACGTGAAGCTCACTTGGTCAGCTTTGCTGACTTGATGTGTCTTTCTAGCCTTCTGTATGGATGTGCTCCACAACGTATAATACATCTGCATACTGCTGTTTACTGCAGTGCAGTGTGCACGACGAAGAAATTGGGAAAGGAAAGGATAAAGTGGTTTCAACGTGTCTAGGCTTGGTGGAGCAAACTCTACGATCCATTAAGAAGAGCCAGTGATTATCACCTATTCATCTCTACTTTCAGTTATCTGAGAATCCCGTTGGTCTAGTGTACAGGTTTTTGCCCATTTTCTTGGGCTTGCATATTGCCTGTAATCAGCACTTTTTGTGTGTGTTTGTGTGTGTGTGTTTATGTTAATTTCAGTATTGTCAGAAGCTCTCTTTTTTCTCGTTCGCAGAGCTTAACATTAGGTATGTTTTTTCTCTCGCCTGCGACAGGGGCAGCGAAATTGGGGTACAGCAACCCATTCGACCTGAAGATTGTCCTGGAGATAGACGGAACCGAAGTGGAGGATGAGAACTACTTCCAGCATGCGGAGAGGGACACAGTGTTCCTCATGCTCCAGCCCAGCGAGAAGTGGCTGCCGCCGGGAGTGGAGGCACTCAGAGCAGGTGGGTGGACGACCCAGCCACATTCTTTACACGGTTCATTATGTTGATTACCTAGTTCCTTTCTTCATTTTTTCTTACACACTATCTAGCCCAAGTTTCCGCCTTGTTTTCGTGGTCGCCTTTTAACATGTGAGACATTACGCTTGTCTATTTCGTCGAAGTCGAGGCAAGTAAGTTTGATTATAAACAAACTATAAGTATTAAACAGCTAAGTCTGCATTTTAGTAAAGCATACTCTGGGAAATAAGAAGTTATGAAGAACGTTCCCTTCCTTCCTAACTATTTGTGGCCTGTTCTCACTGTAATGCCCCTCAATAGAGGGCTGACAGTCATTTCAAATAAATAAATATATAAGTAGCGGCTCACACTGCACAGCTCATTGCACACATGAGGCACCAATGAGTTTTCTTGAAGGTGGGAAAACTGGAATAGGTACATTTGGTGAACAATGATAATAAAACGGGGAAATCTCGAGGTACACTCAAAAAGCTAGGCATGTATACAGCACATTGCAAATGTACAGTAGTGCTCTCCTGTGATAGACTTCATTGCTAGAAGTAAACAATAGGTAGGAGTTGTGACGGTGATGCATTGAAGGGTAGCACTTCCTGTCTAGCTGTGAAACATGTATCGATACGCTGTTTTAGATGTAATTTCTTTTCTACACTATTTAATTGCTCAACAATTTCTGTAGCTGTAGGTCGACAAGCGTGCCTTGTTCAATCGGGGAAAGCAGGGATCTATGACTTGCAGTAGTTTGTCTGTTTTTGCAGACTGCAAGAAGAGCAGTGTTTACATGACATGAGGTACAGACATGTGACCTTTGTTGTGTTAGGCCCAAATCTCAAAGGCCCCCACATTAGAAAAGTACTTTATACAGCAGTAGCTGTTACGGACTCGTCCCCCCGGTTGAGCGACGGCGTAAGCATAAATGAATTAGTTGCCCCACTAAATTTAGCGGAAAAATTGACATCACACGACCTGTGTACCAATTTAGTTTCCCTGCTAAATTTGGCAGGAAAATTGATGTCATGAGACCTGACTCACGTGACCTACAGAGGAATTCAGGTTCCCAGCGAAAGCGAGAGTAGCGTGAGAGGATGCGATGATGCTTGGGCGAACATGGGGGCCCCTAGAATGAGAGAGCGTTGAAGTACACATCATGATCACGTGGTTTATGGGCACCATGGCTGGATGGATGTTGATGGCTGTACCCTTTGTAATGGGCGGTGGCTTGTGTCTACCGTAAAATACCGGGCAAGCGCCCACTCAAACTTAGGAGATAATTGCAAAAAGAATGGGGGATGGGCACTTGTCTGGTCATCAATTTTACATATAATTGTACTGCCCATATTTTCTCAGATCTTACAAATTTGGTAATGGGCGCTTAATGTGGAATGGGCGGTTGCACGGTGTTCTAGGGTAGTCTAAATAGACAAGCATACAATTCCTCCCACCCTTCCAAGCCAATTTTCTCCCCTATCACCAGGATGACCGAGGTGAGACTAACTTGGGCAGTGTTGCCTGGTCACCAGATAAAAATGATCAACATTAGTAAATTGATTATTGCAATTACTAGAGCTTTAACAGTCGGGAAACTTTGTGTATGTACTAAGCAGCCTATGAGCATTCCATTCCATAAATAATATCTACCCGTTAGATTTTTGTGTAGCTTTTGCATTTGTCTATGGTAAATCCAGCTTGTCGCACTGAATGAGTTTGGCACTTCGGCCGTGGCTAGTTTTCAACTTCACAAAAATCAGTTTGGCTTTGATGCCGCCATGTGCACATGCTCAATATTTTACGGTGTGTGCAGTGAGCATGGGACTGTCTTGCGGACTGCTGCATTCTCAAGAAGTACTAAGACGTATGTCAGCCTTTGCATATAGCTGAGAAACGTCCTTGTTACCTGGAGTGTTTTTGGGATTATGTTACCACTAAACCGAGATTTAGACTCTTATGTTTTATATTAAAACAGTGTTATGCAGACGTGCTTGCTCCACCCCAAAATGCTGCGGTTGGTGCGTTGAACGACGGTTGTTACGCGTCTTTGTGTAATGGCATCTGTGTACAAGCTCCTTATTGCTTACGTTTTATGTTCAATAAACTTGTTTGGTTTTCTGAAAACGAAAAGATGTGGGTAGCTTAATTTTTAAATTTCTTTTTTTGCATGTGCATTTTATAATAAAGGCTTATGTTGTCTTCTTTTTGTCCCTTTTTTTTCGTTTTGTTGAGTTCAAACAAACACCACACATTCCATTTATTTGTACTACGATATTACAGGTGACCAGTCTCCATTTTAGTTGGATGGAACATTTGAGGCTAGTAACTCCTTCCTTAGTCACATTTTGTGCTGCTGATAAAACAGCTAGCAGCCTTTGGACATTTCTTTTGCTCATTTACTCATGCCCTGCATGAGTACTAAAGGCAATGTTTTTTTTTTAGCTTTATTATTTGTTCTGTGTGTATGCTATTAAAGGAATAACATCAAATCTAAACTACACATACTATACTTAAATAGTGTGACTCCTCACATTTCCAGAACACGTTGGCAACGGGATATCTCGTACACTTTCATAGTGCTCAAAAACAAAGCTACTATTTTTTTTTCCAATTGTTAAACATAGACTTGCTTAAGAAAAGTGTAGGTCCTTGTCTCCAGGCCAGCAGTGGTACTGCACTGGCTAAATTTCTCATCTACAGCAGAGACATGAGATGATCATTGCAGCTCACTAACTTGTTGCTGTATGAACAAATGCACGACACAATTAATGTCGCCAAAAGTATACTTCACCACGGTGCCCCTGTGCCATGGTGTAAGTGTATCCAACAGAGCTAAAACAATCCCATCATGACTTAAAAAATGCTTGGAAATATTCAAAATGTTCTCGTGCTATTGTGTCAATTTAAAAGACAGATTGAATGCACCGACGTTTGAATCCGTATAACAAAGTTTTAAATATTCTGACATGCCTACCTTTCTCTTTTTTAAAACAACTAAGTGACAAGGAAGATGACGCTTAGTATTGACTGCACCAACTTTCGCTAACTTTCTCTCTCAGAGAGGAACACTCCGGAAAATTTTATGAAAGACAGAGTGGTGCGTCAGGCTCTCACACAATCAAACAACGCCTATTTTACATACTGAGTCGTCTTTGGTGTCTTCGGAAGTCACTGAATGTTCCCACTGTATTGCATTCCATAGCGTCTGTTTAAGCGGTAGAAGCGAACAAATCAAGCTTTTTGGTTGGCCGATGTTAACGTGCCGGAAGACAAAAAATATGAATAATGTATGTATGAAGTATATGCACGGGAACTCTGTACTGCCAGTGTGCATTAGCCTTTGCAAGGGCTTTATGTATTGAGTAGCTTGTAATCTAGCCTTCGAAAAGAAAATGGCAACTGACTCTCTCGCAACGAGTCCCTGCCAGGTTTGCTTGCCCCTGTTCGATTCAATTGCACAGTACCGTCATAACGTAGCCACCGATTCTGGAGCCACGGCACGGCCCCGTAACTATACAAACTCGGCCCCTCGAGCGGGCCGAAGGATCCCGCACCAAAGGGCCTCGCCGTAAGACCCGATTCCCCCGCCGCAGCCATCACAGCAATACCTCGCATCGTGTGCGACGCCATCACCAGCCTGGAGCTGATGGACCTCCAGCCCTCGTGGAAGATCATGGACAACAAAGGGCGCGTCACGGTGGTGCTCCACTGGGACCAGCATGAAAAGTGCCACCGGCGCCCGGAGCTCCGAGCCGGGCGGGATCCTCCGTGTTGAGGTCAGCTCCCAGGAAGCCTCGCAGGCGGAGGCGGACGCCGCTTCGCAAGGCGCCACCATCGCGGCGGGCGGGGCGGGTACGCGGACCAGGCTGACGCTGGAGGGCCTCGGACCGCGGCCCGAGCACCGCTCGCTCCCACGGACCGGTTCCCGCGAGAGCGCCTCCGGCGGGAGGGAAGGGGCAAGGGACGGAGGCGGGACGGGCAGTCCGGACCACAACCACACCCAGTGCGACTTCCACTGCGCCGCGCTGCACGGCTCGCACCAGATCCAAGTGAACAAGTCGGTGGCCACCTCGCCCATCCAAGAGTTTCCCCGGGGCCCCTTCCCGGGCCCCTCGGGTCTCCAGAGACCACCCTCGGGGCCCACCCCCAAGGGCCACGTTCGCTTCCTTGAGGTCACCGAGGAGTCCCGCATCCCTGCCATGGTGGCGGACGACTCGGAGTCCGACACGGACAACACGGCGTGCGAGGAGGAGCAGCTGTCTGAGCGCTACCTGCTCCTGGTGGACCAGCTGTCACTGGAGCAGGACCGGCACCTCACAGTTCGGGACATCGGAGTCATCCTGGAGCGGCTGAGCTCGCGCATCGTTGACGTCGACCGGCTGGAGCGGGAGCGGGAGAGTGCGGACGTCCACAACTGGACTATCAAGGCGACGCTGCGTGGGGAAGTGCTCAGGGAGATTGGGGTCATCTACAACGGACAGTACTACGGCATCATGGAACACCCGGGGTACTTTTGATAAGAGGTCCGCACGTTTTCCCGTGTTCCCTTTGTCGGACGGCCGTTTGCGAGGCTCGCAACTGCCGTTCGGTCGGTCGCCGAGTGTGCCCGTGGGCCGAGCGCCGACACTGTTTCGTGGTGGTGCATTCGAAGGCGCGTCTCTCTTGACGAGAGACCCCGCCACGCAGGCCACGTGCTCACTTTTGTTGCGAAGCCCACGTCACAGTTTTTAGGTGTGACCTTCGTTAGGAGTGTTGCAGTTTTTGTTTGTTCCTGCTCACTGTCTAGTCTTCCTTCCCTTTCCTCGGTTTTCTCGTTTGATGTCAAAAATAGCAATTTGCGCGCGGATCGCACGGTCACGCGCTGGTCGGCACCCACGGAAGCGGTTTCCGCGTTTGTGGAGGAACGACCTCGTTTTCTCGGGACCCGATGTTAATTGCTTTTCTCGACGGATCTGTTTCGTTGTTCCCGTAATTAAGGATCGGTGCTAAGGCGAGCCGTTAACGCTGCTGCTGCCTCGTCTTCTCATTGTCGCCGCTTCCGGGGCTGCCCTCGTGCCGCGCGAGCCCCCGCCTCCCCCTCCCTGGTCGTGTATAAGGGAGAGAAACATTGCTCCGAGGTCTGTTTTCTCCCGAACCCAAGCCTTGCACTTCTTGCACCACTCCTCCTGCTCAAACTTCTCCATTGAGGCCCCCTTTGTGAACCCTTTGGACAGACCCGTCTGCAGCCGTTCGGTTGGCGAGCCCCTTGCAGAGCAACACTGCCACCGTTTTGAGTGCCGGCTCCGTTGTCTCGAGTTGGCGTCGACTTTGCGGCGTTCGGGGGCTTCTCTCGCAAAGGTGACCGTGCAAGCCGAGAGAATTCACTGCCACCGCTCACCCTCGGCCGTTCGAGTGAAGTTGCTAGTCTCTTTTGCACATACTACCTGGATTGTGGCAATATTTCTATACCTTTCAACAGTTGCCCGAATGCGAGTTCGTGGTTACTCGAACGCTCGTTGGTTACGCTCGTTTGCTTTTTCTCGGCTCGGCAAGTGTGTCAAGGTTCTTCGCTCGTTTTTTTTTTTTTTTTTCTGTGGTGCTCCGTGCGGTAGCATTTACCCCACTAGAGCACCTGGCACATTCGAAGCATGAGTCTTTTGTATATACATATGCATGTGTGTGTGTGCATGTGTGTGGGTGTTTGTACATACGTGTAACCATAACAAGGGGAAACACTCCGCAGGATATCAACATCCTCGGGATAGTACAACGGCACGCCATCTTTTCACTGTCAAGGGGTTTTGATATTAACAACTGCTTTATTGTCATTTCCTTCATTGAGCTCTCGTCGGGGCCTAGACCGTTTTTAACTGTCGCAATTGGTGTGAGTCCTACGTTCCTGCTTGATTATTGCACTTTCTCAGTTACCCTAGGTTGGCGTCTCGAACTGGCATTGCACCTTTCAAAATGGCTCCAGGTCGATGTCAATGGTGCAGCCTAATTCTTTTTTGTGGTCCAGTAGTTTGAGCAAGGTTTCTCGTCCCAGTCGCGCATAATTGTTTTTATTTTTTTTGTTGATCAGTTTGACAACTTTATTGTCGGCACGCACGCTCACGTCTCTCAACACATCATGCCCCCAAAGTTGTTGTCGTTGTTGTTGCTGTTGAAATGCGGGGAATCCGGAGGCTCAAGTCGGTAGAGTTTGAAGTGCGCTGAACTCGTTTGTCTCTCGGCCATTCATTTTCTCGGTACTAGTCATTGAGCGACCCGCCGTTTTTGTAGACTGTTCCATGGCCCCGCTATTCGGAGGCTCATGGTAACTACAGCGTGTAAATTTTCGTTTCTTAGAACTAAACTGCTAGTGTTTGTTGGGAGCAGTGGGAAGGTTTTCTCGATGGCGCTTGGTACGGGACAAGCGACGTCGGCACAAGTAGTGGTGTTGGTTCCCCGTTTGTTTACGCACCTACTTTGCATCTCCCTCTGGGAGCGTTTCCTCGACCAACACTCGTGGTAGCAGTGTGCGTCGAGACTGTCGAAGCACCGCGGCAGGCAGCGGCAGATCGCGACGAAAGAAGTCGTACGTAGTGTAGGTGTGTCTAGCATTTGCAATCTCCTTGTCTCCCTCCTCTCCACTTCCTTTCACTCTCTATCTCCTTTAGTAGCTGCACACCCTTCCCCAAACATCTCCCTCTCCCCTTCCCTTTCAGGCTGTCTAAGGCATCCCATCGTCAAACTGCCATTTATGGGAAAGAAAAAAAAAAAAACTAAGTAATTGTTGCCATAGTTTTATAATTGTATATAGGAGAATTATAATGAAAAAGAAAATGACTTAATACCTTAACAAATCTACAGATTATATGTACATAAACATACATTACTGGACTGTACCGCAACTAGAGCATGCATGTAACCTCTTACCGATTATGCAGGACAGTGAAAGTGGTACGGCAGCGGGGAGTTGTTGTTGGCGTTTGAAGTATCCTTTTGGTCTTCCGCCAGGTGCATTGTTGTTGGATGCATTAAGTTGTCTGTTGTCGTTGATTCCCCCTTATAGACGAGGTCTCCGGTTAATTGTTTTTACCTCCAGCGAAATTTCTCTGGGAAGGGCCTTTCTCGTGTGCTTGTTGTTCTCGTGGCATGGTGCATTGCATGCCTCTCTGCAGGAAGTTTTTAAACCCAGCTTCATTTGCCGTTTTGGCGCTCGCCCTTAGATTGTGGTCGCTAAGGTGTTGCGACCGAAATACCCCAGCACGAAACTCCATGGGCTTCGAGATCATTTCGAGGATGGTCAGCTGCTATTCTGAAGGGCGTTGCCATGTCTCCAGATCGGGTTGATATAAGGCCAGTCATCCAACAAGGCTTGGAGTTGGGTTCTTAAATAAGCGACACTTCAGAGTGATGACCCTTGGGCGATCTCGGTGCTTAAAATTATTGTTGCTAATCGTCCGAAGCTTTACCTGAAATTGCAGAAAACAGTTTTCTGTCCTCCAGAAATGTTGGAGCAGTCCGCGACGGAGCAAAACATTATCGCCTGAGCCCCCTGGCACCATATCTGAGGCTCTGGAAGTCACATTTTTTTATCATAGTAATCGCCAGTTGCGTTTGCTTTACGGAGTGCCGACACTCTAAGCGTACCTCATTCTGTGGATCCAGCCCATAGCTTGCCTGCGGCACTTTATCAGTTTAGCTCCGGACAACCAAATACTTGATGCTTGGACACGGGGTGCTCTATCCAAATGCTGGTACTACATTCCGAATCTCGTTTTTCCTCGAAACATTTATAGAATATTGAATTATAACCCTTCTCATTTTTTTTTGCATTTTTGAAGCTTGTTACCTTATTGTCAGTGTGAACTTGAAGAGTAACCTGCCTTACTTCTAGCAAACATAGTTTTTAGCGTTGAAGCACTCCTGGATCAGCTTTGGTGGCTTTAACAGGCTTGTTTAAGAACATCGTTCACATTTTCTTATCTTAGCGAAAATGTCAGTTTTGTGTCAAAGTTTACCCTGGGCATCGGTTCAATTGGTTGATTGGACCAATCAGCTGGTAGGCAACACCATGTAGACCACCAGTCATTGTGAGGGTGTGTGTTACTGAGCTGCATGCCATTAAGCATGTTGAATTACATGCATCTTGTTGAGGCCATAGTTGTTCCAAGATGCTAATGTCTGTGACAAAGGCGGCTGCTTTCTGTTTTCTGAGGCCATGCCTTGTGAACCATAGCAGGGGTTTCTGCCTCGGAGTATACTATGCCAGCAATCGAAGTAATTTAATTACTGCCACCGAAGATACAAATGAAGAGCAGCTTTTTACTTTGTGAGGCCATAAAAATTAGCTTTATTTTGGTTCGTTGTTTATTTCATCAAGTTTTGAACCGGCATATTTAGAATGGCTGTAAAAATTATCATTTTCTGGTGGTCTAGCATGCATACCTCAAGCCTTTGCCAGAAAACGTCATGTGACATCTAAAAATCATGGGATAAAAAGGTTCCTTTTTCTTTTGGGTTTTAGACATCCAGTAAAGAAACACCAACTTACTCCACCAAGCTTGTGAAAAAAAAAATAAATAACCAGAGCCGAATGTCATAGTAGTCACAATGCCAAAAGACATTTAATTGAAAACTTTTTCTGAGCAACATTGAATGCATTGTTGGACAACTGCAGAACTTGAGCACCACTGCAGGATGATGTTCTTTGTTGGTGCCAAATACTCGGATGCATTTTTGGTGCACTGCCAGTTTCCTACTGAATCTTCGGAATGAACTCTGCTGGGCAGAGACGGTCTTTGTCTGCTTCTTCGACACTGCAGGCACGACAGCTTCTTTGTTTTGCAGTGAAGTCCAGTTTTCTTTTTCTTTCTTTAATTGCCATGCTGCAAGAAGATAGAAAGTATCTTATTACCTGACGTGTACTGCAAGTTGCAGAGCATTCCTGTCGGTTCTGCTCTTGCGAATGTCACTAATGTCGCATGATTTTCGCTATGCATTCCTAACTGCATGCATTCCCCTAGGCCAATTGGTTGCTTGAAATTAAGCAGTTTTCAAATGCATCAACAAGCCAACAGCAAGCATGAACCGAGCTTTATGTCGGCCGTTTTCTCTGCAGGTGTTAGAAAGTGCACTCAAACTTCTAGTACTCATTACACCGTGCTAGAACGAAACCGATATAACTTCTTTACCTTTTTTAATACATTCTCGAAGATACTAGCGCATTTAACGCTGCCAAGCTGAGGCGGTCACTAAAGAGTAGCATTTGGGAAAGAAGTGCACCACCACCACCATGGAATTGCCTTAATCCTTTGATGGCCGAGTCAGACCGTTCTCGAATAAAGAACTCTGCTCTGAAGGCCGACACATAAGGCGGTTCTTTAAACAAAACCTAGCTTCTGCCATCAACGACCGAAGTACTTTGTTTTTGACTCGGAACAAACTTAAATTTAGAAGTACAACGTGGGTTTCTCTGAAACCGGGAACTGCACCTGAGAGATAGCAAATTCATTTGCGACGGATTTGGGGTACCTAATTATTGCAAGTAAATTGCTATGTGCCGAGAAGCTGAGGGAGAGGAGGAGGCGAGAGCGCGCAAGGACGGCAGAACGCCGAGCTGTGGTTGGGATGATTAGTGGGTTGACATAAAGCTTGCAGTTTTGTCTCCACCGCACTCGTCGGACACGTTCGAACGTGGAACATTGACGTCCGGCATTTGGCTCGCATTCAAACGCATTCGACGAGTGCAGTGGAGACAAAGGCAGCTCGCGTTAGGTCTACCCCCACTTATCATCCGAACCAAGGCTCGGCGTTCTGACGTACCTGCACGCTCGCGTCTCGTCGTTTCCGTCAGTTTCTCGGTACGTTGTTTGGCCGTGATATATGTTGCAGTTTTTAGGATAAAGGCCCATTCACACATGCACCGCAGCACTATTAGTCAGCGCTGGAAATAGCGCTGATCTTGCTGAGGCAGCACTAACTAGTTGAGCACTCATAAAGCACTGCACTAGTGTTAAGTTACGTTCAGGTCAGTGCTGCATCAGCGCTGTTCCCTGTGTTGATTTAGCGCTACGCTGCATGTGTGATCCAGTCTTGAGGATGTTAAAGCAAGTCATGCGGTACCTTTGTTGTTGTGCCAGCAGCAACCTCATTGCCTGTGGCATTGTTGTATTGTTGTTGCTGTTGAACCTTTGTTGCCACTTGAATTCCAGGAGATTGTTGTTCCCTGGAAAGTACCTGAACAAATGCTTCCACTCGTGGAATACACAGAGATTGATGCGCGCTCTACGGGAATCTGTTGGACGTGCCGACGTCAGTAATGTTTTCTCGGCTCTGTCTCTGTGACTTGTGTATGTTCTTTCGTTTGAAATTTACGGACACTTCATTTGTAGTTATGTACATTTTCGTTTACCATAACTATAAAGGCTGGAGCACACATGTGAAAAAGCAAACTGGATATCGCACAATATTTGGAATGTGGGAGTGGGCTGTTGTCCTGTGTATTGTGAGGACACAAAGGCGTTGATTGAAGTCTTTGTGTGCCATATCGTCTGATAGAACATTTCACTTGGAAACGTTGGAAGTGGCCGCTTCTTTTGTGATAGTGTGGAACTTGTAATGTCTGTTTTTCTGTCACTTTTGCTCTTCTAAAAACCCCCAGTCTCAGGGTAAACGACGAAATGGTTGACATAGAAATAGGTCACTTTTTTCCACTTTAAATTAGGGTATCGACTGGACATAAATCGCAAATTTAGTTACGTTAAAAACGTGTTTTCAATTTATGTATGGTAACTACCCGCATCTGGTTCGCTTCTAAAAAATATGTGTGGAACTATTTTTCCAAATTCTGAATTTGATACAATTTCCAGTTTTTTTTTTCATGCATGTGTTTCAGCCTTAGCATCTAAACATTAACTAATACACTTTGATAGAAAAAAAGCGCTTCTGGACAGAACACAGTAGACAATGTTCTTAGTCTTGAATCATTTAGGTTGGTATGATACTACCTCCACAATGTTGAGGGTGCCAAGTTTCCTAGTCACGTTTGTTTTTATACATCGTCTATATGTACATTCCTTATTTATTTTGCAGTACAGGATATACTTCCTGTTGTCTGAAGTATCAGGCGAAGCTTAGTGCACATTCCATTCTTCAAATCTGAGAAGAATGGTGAATTGTTTGAAGAGGGAGACGACATAAAAACTGATCAATCGTGACTCGAGCATTTTTTTTTTTTGCTAGCCTTTCGTTTTGCGCAGTCATGAGCTTAACAGCATCACCCGTGGTCTAGCAATGCAGGGATTACTAGAATGTTGATGCAAGTAATACAGGATAGCTCAAGAAATCTTTATTATACACTAGTTGCTACGAAGAGTTTTTCCCTGCTTCCTTCCTTATACACTATGGCGTCCTCTTATTTCCAGCGAATGTACACTGATGGACCATGATATTTCTGCTTGCATTGTTTTGGAATCTAAAGAAGTATGTACCATCACAGACAGTATTAGCTAGATACAGTCCTTTACGCTTCTTTGGCGTACCTTCCAGTTTTTGAGAGAGCTGCTGTCCGATCTGGGAATGGAATGTGAAGTTGAGGTCCCACACTTTGGACTCTTTGACAAATTGAGAGATAACAGAGCTTCTGGAAACCACAGACACACAAATAGGCCGTATCAGGTGTTTCAGCAGATATCGTCCGCAGAGGTACAACCCTGTCACCTTTAAAATGACACTGAGGAAAGCGCCATTCAAGAAATCTGTGATTTTGGCTTGTGCTTCTCTGGCTGTTTGCGTTCCAGGTGACATATGCTTCACTCCATCTCAGTTGGCAAATAACTGAACTCAAGTTCTCTTTCCTTTCTGTGCTCATCTATTGAAAGATCTGCGTGTCTCGGCAGACATTTTACAGCTTAGTCGCCATTCATTAGTTCGTGGATTCAATTTTCAATCCTTTCTTCTCGTCGGAACTGCAAATACAAATTAGATACACATAAATTTATAAGCTAGGGGCTTCAGAGAGTTTGTGGTAAGGGTGCAGGCGAGCTGGTGAATATTAACCGTGTTGAATTAACCCGAGACTGGGAAAGAAGAGAAACATCAAACCATAAAGGAACAGAAGCTTTGTGAGATTTTCAGAGTGCTTTTGTTTGAGCTTGTGCTTCTTCGGGTTAATACTTTTGAAAAGTGCGTTTAAGAATAGGCTGCTGTTTATTTATATGTGCTATAACATGACATGGTGGTCCTGAAAAGCTTGATGGCCTTGCTTATGTGGCGTGCTTGTTGAAAATGTTTGTGTTGATCAGCTGTGGTCCTCGAGATCTGATGCATCACTCAAAATAATTCTGAAAAGCTTCTTTCTCATTTTGACGTCATGTGGACGTGTGCATTGCGGGAGTGGAAGACACCTGTTCAAGAATGTGAATTTACTTAGTATTTTCTTATTTGCTTGTTACACTGCTAGAGTTTCCCCAACCATGTTACCTTCATGTGTTGCTACCACACACAAAAAGGAGCCAAACATTTTTTCTCATCTTCGTACTTAAAAAGGTTTTATGTTTCGTCGTTAAAACGTTTATGATTAACATACAAAGCAAGTAGCCCCCAACGAGGTGCTTGCAGCTGCAAATCCTCTGTGTCCTGTAATTGAAGAAGTTTGGAGGATGCGGTTCCTTTCAATTGACTGCCTCAACACGCCGATGGCAACCTCTCTTATCTGCTCAGAAAGTCTTTGGACTGAAGAATACTTTGATCTTGACTTTTGATTCTGTGACAATGACAACAGTGAACCAACTTTTAGTTTTTTACCCTTTTTGCTGATACAATGTTGACATTGTTATGTGTATTTCATGATGTGCCCCTGCCAAAGTTTTTCATTGTGATAGTAGTTCCACTTTGTCGGCGAAGTTGGTTCTAAGGAAACCATGATGGATGCTGGCATCCCTCCATTTTATGTTCACTGGTTATTGGCACACTATACATATATTAAGGTGGAGGGTTCAAACATTGCCATTGTTTAAGTCATTTTTGGTCTGCGCACAAGACGGCGTTCCCTCGACACCGCATGATATGCATCCGTGAGAAAGCCGACTTTGCATGGACACATTCTACAAGCTGCTATCGCTGCCACTGAGGAATATGCACTTGCTTTCAAGTCGAAGTCGGTAACTTCTGCTTTCTCCTAAAGTATGTTCTTGAAGCAAAAGGAGAGCATGTCTTTGTAGACGACGGCAGCTGAGTGTGTCAGATGACTTAATGCATTTGTAGATAGGCGCAGAGCTCAGGCATGGCTGGACATGACTGCTTTTGTTTTCGTTAGTTTTTCATCCTGCGTGTACTGCTCGTGCCATCTTGCACGAAAAGCAGCCGGCGTTAAGAGTGGTGTCGGCAGCATGGCTGCCCCGTGCCCCCAAAGCAGCACTTATGCACGCCTCTAAAATCTGTTGTCTGCACTGTGGACTGAACCGCGAGGTCGGCAAGCTCGACCCTCCTCACAGTTTTGTTTGGGTCGTTTGCTCAAGAGTCTTTGGCAAAATAATGCCCGTATTCCCTTCCTCCCCCCCTCCCCTCACTACCCTACCAATGTTGGCCAACGCATGCGTCGGGCGTCGTTTTCTTTTTTAGACCCACTGGTATCGTGATGTGCGTCATACTTTACTTTCATGAGCATGTTTGGATGTGGACTTGTTTCTTTTTGGGTGTGCGTTTGTTTCCATTCTGCATTGCCCCTTTGAAAGGGGGACTACTGCCAACAGTTGAGGAACTGCTGTTCCTAGCATCCTGTTCGTGCCAAGTTTTTTGGTCAGTCTTTTCGTCGAGCATAGGAGGCGAAAGCCGTCGAGAATCGAAAGCGTCCTGGCATTCGCTTTGTGCGTTTTTCCTGATGGTTACAGGTCTGGACACTTGTGGGAGCAACAGAGGTATGGCATGGCTTTATTGGGGAAGGCGGAGTTCTTTCTCCTCTGCGTGGATGTGCCACTTGTTGGGAGACTGTTTAGGACCCACTGTTTTTGGGTGTGCTCTGTTGGTAGAGAGTGTGCATTCTCCGAGGCGAATGCAGGGTTGAGTTTTCAAGGTTATATATGAGATAATCTAATAAAAGTGAATAGAGTTGTGTTACTACGCTGCGTTTTCTAGCCTCTTTAATTTGCTGCTGCCGAAGCCTGCACTTGATTTGTGCCCACATTAATCGGACATTGTGCCTGAGACCGCTGGCGAACTACAGGTAATCTGGGCCATGCCGTCTCACTGAAGTGCATCATGGCATTCTTCAAGTTGCCTGTCTAAATAGATGTTTAAAGGAACTATCATTGAGGGATTTAATGTTCAACTGAATAATGCCTGTTTGCCTACCAACAAGAAGGACCGTCCTTTCAGGGAATGCACAATTATCAGGGGAATTTAGTCGTTCAAAAATGTCAATTAAATGTCAAAGAATTGAGACAGAACATTGCAAGAGTCTAGGAAGGCTGTGAATACATTTTACTTTGTTGTATGCTCAGAAGGTCAAACAAAACTTTTCAGTGCATTGGTAATTTATGTAATAAGTCAGTAATCGTAAAAGTACCAATGGAAGCTTCAATAATACGCCTTGGTACTCTTTTTGAGCTCGCAGAAAATCACATTTTTGCACGTCCTCATAATTGGCATCCTAAGTGATGGTTTTAGGCCTTCTCGGAATTAGTCAGCAAATTTGAGTTTAATAGCCAACAAATATCTGGAAATTTCTGAACATTTGTCAAGGTTTGAATGCTCCAAAGGAAACTTTGATTTGTATTGCATAGAAGAGCACTAGTTTTTTTCCTTTTACACTATACCTTATGATGAGAAAAAAAAATCTAAGAAAATGGCATGGCACTTACTCTCTGGTGTCACATTTAAAATTACTAATTTCTCCCAATACATTTGCATGTTTTCTCTCATTCATCTCTGCTCAAAAGTAGAAATGCAGATGCTGTACAGGGTGTTTCTTTTTAGATTTCACAGGTTTGTTTAAAAAGGGCCATGAAAGCTACACGAATTTGGTCTGTGCAGGCGAGCTGTACGACCAGGGGGACATAATATGGGAGGCTAATCATCACAATGAGTTGGATAATTATTTAAAATCTGTTCATTAACTTTTTTAATTGGTAAAAATGAACATAGCATTCCAGTTAGAAACTTGCTTAACGTCATCGGAAGCCACTAAAATCAAGTTTTAGCAAGATTTGAAGCTTGTGAGAAGCGCAGTGCTGCACCAAAGTTACCACTGCTGCACGGATCACGACACCACCGTGCGCCTAGCATCCGCGTTTCGCGCTGCCAGCCTTGAGCCTGTTACACGAGTGTTTACTTTACTGCCCCACCGCGCTTTCCACACACTCTAAATATTTCTAAAATTTACTGATTTAGTGGTTTTTGATGATGCAGCCATTTTTAATTGGAGGCATTCATTAATTTTCACTAATTAAAAGTTATACAACAGATGTTAGTTCATCATCCGACTTATTGTGACAATTAGCCTTCTATATTTTGTCCTGCTGAACGTATAACTCGCCTGCAGAGACCGCATTAGTGTAGCTTTCACAGCTTTTTGAAACAAATCTGTAAATTCCAAAAAGAACACTCTCCCAAGCAGCACGGATTTTGGCCAAGCAATGGCCAATATCTGGCGATAATCTTTTGGCCAGTGGCCAGAGAGTGGCCATTCATTGGCCAATGCTTGGCCGAGGGCTGATGGCCAGTGGCCATTGGCCAATGGCCAGATAAAGGCCAGTCTCTGGCCACTGTCTGGCCACTTGGCCAAGGACCATTGCCAGCCATTTGCCTATGATTGGCCAACTCTGTGCTGCTTAGGGGCCGTGCCCCGTACAACAAACAGCTCTTTGTTGTACGGGGCATGGCCCTAAGGACTAAGACACTTGGCACTCCTTGCAAAATTTAAATTCATAATGTACATACCTGAAATTGCGTACGCAAACATACCGTAATATCCCGAGTCATCGCCTACCCCCTACCACTCCAGATTCATCAAAAAAGTAGGGTAGGCCATGTCTCAGTGGGTAAGTACAAAAAGTAAGAAAAAAAAAACCAAACGCCTATATTTTTGTACATATCTAGCACGGCTGCACGAGAGATACATTAAACTTAAAACTCGTACATATTAGTCTCATTCTTTTATGCAAAAAATGCTCACGAAAGAATGTTTGACTATAGCAAGGTTCGATTGCTTCCATACGCGCGATGAACACCGCCGATCGGCACACAGCGCGAATGCTTGTTCTGTGAAAGCATGTTTCTTACTATGCTATGTTCTGCTATGTTCTCTTCGTTAGAAAACAAAAAAGAAAAACAGTAAACAAGAAAATAGAAAAACCAATTAGGCAGAACGAACGAGCAAGCAGGCGAAAGAAGCGACAAAGTGCGATGCTGAGGGATGCTGGGGAAGTGGGAAAGCCGGCGATTGCGTTTGCAAATACTTCGGCGTTGGGCCAAGTTGGGCGCCTTGTCAATCACAAGGAGCAGGCAGGCTTTTTGTGCAACTTTCTTTTTCGTGCATACATGCGTGCATCCGTGCACGACATGCTATCAATGCGGGTTGAGGCGGTGTTGCTGCATGGCGTGGACGGCACCACGAACACGGAGCTCAAAATGGGATGCTTTACAAGCGTCTGTGTGCGGCCTGCCAGCAACTCTTTATTTACCCATTGGCTTTGTCTCAAACATTGCACAACCTCGCCAACCACAATCGCGATGTTTCGGGGGAAGAAGTGGGTTCGCGGTGATTTCAGTAGAGACAAACTTTGACCTTACACTCTGCGGTTACATTCCAGGATATGGGGCGTTCGCTGACCTCACGATCCCTGAATGGGTTAATGCTTGTGTTACCTTCCTAATCTTTTTTTTTTGTCCAAATGAGTTTTTTTTATAAGCAAAACGAAGTTTCATTTTGTTATCTCCATCGTATTCCTCTCGCACGCATGCACACTGACTTCAGGGTCGCGGAAATCAGGGAGGAAATGCGTGAACAAAGTAAAGTGTCTTTCCCTCCTTTGTTTTACTTTGTCACGGACATCCTGCAAATGTAAGGTCCACGGCTGCGTCATTTGGGTAGGATGAATGTTCGCGGAGTCTGCGTTGGGGTATTTGTAAGGGTGGGCAATCACTCGGTGTTATTTTGGAAGTCGATATTTGCCCAAAAGGTGGGGTGGGCGATGTCTCGGAATATTACGGTAGTTTCACAAAAAGTTTTATGTTGATTTTTTTCAAAGCTCAAGTCAGAGATGGTAAAATATTAAAAATAGAGCAAAAATGGCAGCCACGCATTTCCTATGCCCCATTCCGTATGTTCGTCGTCTGCACACTGGTTTATGAGCTTGCCCCCGGGTGGTCATTGTTCATATATTTCGTTAAAATATTTAATTATGGCGATCATCTTGCTCAATGCCAGTCTCTGCCATTGGTTTTTAGCATTTGTGCATTCAGCAAGCCACTCGGGAACAGAGCTCATAAACCAGTGTGCAGACAACAAACAGGCTGGTGTAGGACTTAGGAAATACATGGCCTCTAATCTTGCTTTATTTTCAATATTCCACTACCTCAGAATTGAGTTTTTAAAAGTACCGTATTTTCCGGACTATAAGTCGCACCCTTGTATAAGTCGCACATCCGTATATTGAGCCGTTTTCGTGGAAAAGTTGGTATATAAGTCGCACCTTTGTATAAGTCGCACCTCTTTGCATGGTTCACGCGGTGAGTTCTTTAGTTTACGCGCATTCGTATCGCGAAATCGGAGTTTCGCACAACTGCTAGATTGCACGTACATACATATCGTTTGACGCGCATTTCGACTCGCGAGAAATGCCCAGAGTATAATGTTGTCTGGCGGGGTCAATCGAGTGTTTCCCAGCAAAAGGACGGAAAATGAGAGGGTAGCCGACTTTATTCGAGCGAACGCATGCCGAGCGAACTCGTGAACTAAGTTTTGGAGCACTAGGCCTAGCCTAGGCCAAGCCCCGGAGACGACGCGAGCATCGATGCGCAAGCAAAAAGATAAAGCTTGACATACTTTTTTTGGTACCTCTAAAAGATCGGCTAGCCACAATCCTTCCTTTTACATGTAGCAACACGGCTGGAGCATGGCACAAAAGACTGCTCATCAAACGGAAACCAAGAAAGACGTGAGAAAATATTCTGCAATGCGTGTATACCACCCCACTTACTTTTCAGTGTTACTGGACTGAAGCAAAAGAATACGGAACCATGGCTGAACTAGGCAACATCAATAACATGCTGTAAAAGCTTTATTCTCACTGTCTTGCCCTTCCACATTTAGCCGCTTTGGGGAAACCATAAAAATTAAAATATCTCGCATTCCGAGTCAAAATAGTGCGGCGACAGCAGTGCCTCCTGGTGGGGGAAACACCACCTATGGCTACGTAGTTATGCTGCTCTACAAAAAATGGCGCGCAGCGTAAAAATAAAAAAATATGGCGTCGCATTTTGAAAACTTTTTTTTTTCATATATAAGTCGCATTGTTGTATAAGTCGCACCAAGAAAAATGTTTGAAAAAAACCGCGACTTATACACCGGAAAATACGGTAGAACATTGTGGTAGGGTTGTCTTGCTGCATGCCCATCCAGGAGGAACAACACGAATCTGGGGTTTCCATAACAAGAAACTACATTTATTAGAGCAACAGGAATGGGTTGTTAGTATCAAGGTAACGCATTGCCATAGCGTTCGAACTACACGCCTCCGTGACCACAGTCCGTCTCCCCTCTTCTGTGGGCGTGTCCCCTCTTTTATAGGCTCCTGCGCCTGTCCTACGTGTGCTGTTGCGCGCCTCGGACGTTGTCCACTTTGGGCGGTCGGCAGCGGCTTCTGAGCGTAGTGGCAGACCCTCGCTCCCACAACATAAAACTTTGTGCAAAGCTACATTTGCATGCTCAATTTTAGATATGCATGTTGGGACTTTGAATTTTGTAAGCTGTGCCAAATGTGTTGGCCCTTATGTTTGCACCCTGTATATATACAGAGGAACATAGGAACAAAGTGCATACCCTGTCGAAGTATAGAAATAAAGTGTATACCCTGCTGAAATCGTTTTTAGCTTCCGTCCTGTTGCGAGCAGCAGAGAGGATGAACTTCTCAAAAACTGCAAGCATAATGGGGATTTAAAAGGGACGCATCTGCATTGCCATTAAGTTATTGTTGAAAGCTTCCCAGTGCGTCTCCATTGGTCGTTCAATCAGGGAATAGTTTCCCTTTTGTGTTCAAGGTTCCTCAGCAAAAACTGGACAATTTTGGCTAAACACTGTCACTAGGTGCCTTTTTTTTTTCTTAATGTAGTTTTTGTTACATGCCTTTATTGCTTTGTGCCAGATGCACTGGTAAACAAAATACTGCATATCAAAGTTGTTTCTTGGCCCCTCGAATCTCATTTCCTTACATTTGTGGAGCTTTTCCCATCGGCTCAAGAAGCCGCTACAAACCATTTGACAGAGCAGCTTCCACCTAGTTTATACTCCTATGGAACGCTTCTACCACTGATTTTATAGGGCACTTCCACATGACCATGATGGAATGCTGCTTCTGGCTCGAAATTTCTGCCTGAATCCATGTTTGTGACATTCATTCAGCTTCGTCTCATGTTTGCTGTCTTCCTATACGTGGGAGCAGTGTTTTCCAGATCACTTGAGTTCTTTCGCATTGCGATCGGCTGCGCCAGTCAGAGTTGTCAGCAGCATAAAGGAGCATCGGCTAGTATGCAAGTTTTACACCTACCGGTCTCTAATCGGAGCGAGCCGGTGCTCAAGAGCTTTGCTCCATGGTGTTTAAAGTGGTTCCGGCGGGCCACGCCGGGTGGCTCAAAAGGGAGAAAAAAATGGAGTAAGCTTGGGTTTAGGCATCCAAAATACGTCCCCAATCATACTTCTTCAGCTCCGTCGCCGACAAAGCCGTCTGCTTGCTTCTGCGTTTTACCAACATCAAAGACGACGCCAACAAAGAATCGCTTACATGCCTATGAATAGGGAGAACACTAGGGTGTAAAGACGGGAGTAGAACACGGCAAATCTTGAGCGCTGACATTGGTGGTATGAGGAAAAGAAAGAGAAAGAGAGCGACAGAAAAGCAAAGAAAGAAAGCAAACAAAAGGTTAGGTGCGTTCATTTTGCTGCGCTGAGTTGAAGTTCGACTGCTAGTAAACTTTATTTATTTTTGTACAATGCACGACGCCGTTGTTTTCTTGCAAAGAAAGCTAGAAAAGAGCTGGATACAGACCTTACAGGTGATGTTTTTCTGCTTCTGTGTATATTGCCGCGTGCATGATCGAGAAGATACTCTTCTCCGTTCATCTGGGAGGTCCGTGTACACTCTTACCCCGAGCGTAAAAGGTAAGGAGGCCAGAATGACCTTGCTTAGTCAGGCTCGCCTAGCTCTTCCCCGAACATTCTAGGCCGAATATTCGAGATAACGCGCATAGTACTGGGTGAAACAAGGAGACGGCAGGCTCTTTAAATCGACCGGAAAATTCGGTTTCTTAACCTATCGCGCTACGATTTTGTGCAGCGTTGCCCACAGCTGGTGCATTTTTTTTTTGTAAAATTTGCAAAGAACGAACTTGCCTGAGGAAAAAGTAAAGAAAGAAAAAGGCTTAGCTCCTATGGAAACGCAGCGACGCCACCGGTCTTCAAACAACACGGCGCCGTTTCGCACGGGAGACAAGAGATGGCGCAACGAACGCCGCCAACGAACGAGCATACGGCGCCGAGAGCCGGCACTTTAGCAGACGATCCTTTCGACTCAAAAGCAGCTCGCGTTCCGCAGGCGGCGACAGTCGCAGGAACAAAAACAGGCACGGTAACAACAAGGAACTGCAGTTCCTTGTCTGCTAAACACGATGGCTCTCGGCGTCGTCTGCTCGTTCGTTGGCGGCAGTTGGCGTCGCGACCGCTTGCGCCATCTCTTGTCTCCCGTGCGAAACGGCGCCGTGTTGTTTGCAGACCGGTGGCGTCGCTGCGTTTCCATAGGAGCTAAGCCTTTTTCTTTCTTTACTTTTTTCTCAAGTAAGTTCGTTCTTTGCAAATTTTACAAAAAAAATGCACCATCTGTGGGCAACGCTGCACAAAGTCGTAGCGCGATAGGTTAAGAAACCGAATTTTCCGGTCGATTTAAAGAGCCTGCCGTCTCCTTGTTTCACCCAGTAGATAAAGGCCACCGACACTCACTGCTGCTTTCTCGACGTGTGTACGTCTTTTGTTTTTGTTTCTTGTGCAAGTTCACCCCCAACCTTTAGTTCATTCCGTTTTCTTCTGCCTCATCGTCTGTCATTCGTGACATTTCTGGTGAAAGTGCGGGGAAACGCAGCTCATGGAGCGTACCCATCCGATGCCTCCCAGCACTAGCCCAGTCCCCGGCTCAAAAGACCGTCCGTGGAAACGACCGAGACCCGAGGAAGCCGCCGTGTTCAGGGTTTGCCCCCGGAGTTCGGTCTACTGCCGGAGAAGACCCACCAGTCGACGAAGCCGACGATGAGCAGCCAATCGTCGCAGACTTCTGCCACTGTCTCCTTCGTCGTTCGCCTGCCCGTCGCGTCTCGTACGCCGACGTCCTTCCACGGTGAGATCCACGAGGACGTCGAGGACTGGATCCAACACAACAAGCACATGGCATGCCAAAACGGATGGACTGCCGAGCAGTACTTGCAGAACCTCTACTTTTCGCTGGAGGGTATTGCGAGGCACTGGCTCAAGAACCACAAGGCTTCGCTCGTATCGTAGGACATCTGCGTGGCCGAGTTGAAGCGGACATTTGCAAGCCAACACCGACTGCAGCGGGCGGAGGGTCTGCTTCAAGCACAGATTCATGCCCCCAACGAAAGCATAACCAGCTTCGTTGAAGATGTGCTACATCTAATTGCACGCGCCAACCCGCTAGACCCCGACGAGAAAAAGTTGCGCTTTCTCATGAAAGGCGTGAAGTATGAAATCTTTGGCGGACTTATTCGCATCCCCCCGTAAACCGTTGAAGAATGTGTGACCGAGGCAACCAATGCCGAGCGAGCGCTGTCTACCAGAGCCGGTCATTATCGAAGACTTGCCGGTGTATAGACTGTTACCGCCCCCTCAACATCTCGCTTTGATGTCTACGGTGTCGCTATCGAAAACCTGCGCAAGACCATCCGGGACGTCGTCTGAGAGGAGCTCTGAAAGCTTCTCCCCGCTGCAGAGCGCCTGGCGATGGCCCGCCGATCACTGCCACCTGCTCGTCCGTATGTGGTGCCTCTACGTCATGAGCATCCAGCACCGCATTACTCCTGACGTCGCGAAGAATGGGTCCAGTATGTCCACCCGGAACAACCAGCACCCAAAAATCCGACGCGTGGAGGACAGCCGACTGACGTCCGTTGTGCTACCACTGCAAGGAAGCGAACCACATTTATCGCCGATGCCCCTACCAACAACTTGGGCTGCGCAGGTTCCACTTAAACAACCCGTGCCCACAGTACGGTGAGCGCCCACGAGAAATTGACGAGTATCTTGGCTGTCCACCGTCTCCTGCACCAGCTTCACCGCGAGGATCTCGCTCTCCTTCGCCCCAACATCCTGCATCACCTGTCCATAGGTTGCCGAGAAAGCCTGTCTCCAATGTCCCGCCGGAAAAACTAGGCGCGGCAACCCCTGGAGGTGGAGTTGCCGTCGACTAATGACGTAAACAGCCTCAAGAATGCCAGAGACCTCCCATTCGACCGACGCCATGCATCGGAGCGACGATTTCACGACAGTGTCCAACAACCTCACATTGTTATCGACACCCACGACGCATCAGCACTCGTGGACACTGGTGCAGACGACTTCGTATTGAGTGGGACAATCTCTCGATGCCTACGGAAAGTGACGACGCAATGGGACGGACCGCAAATATGCACCGCCGGAGGACACCTCATCACGCCTGTTGGGAGGTGCACTTCTCGCACCGAAATGCACAGGGAGACCTGTCGAGTCAAGTTCGTCATCCTTCAGGACTGTGCGAGAGACGTCATCCTTGGCATGGACTTCCTGTGCCGTGAATACGGTGACGTGATTGACCTTGGGGCAAACAGGTTGACGCTGCGGAAGCCCGTCGATCCAAAACGACGCCAGCCTTCGTCCAAGTCTTTGCGGACCAGATGAATCTGCCGCCGCGGTCAAGTGTCCTTGTGCCCGTCGGGACCGATGCTGTCGCCTGCGGGACAGTTCTTCTGGAAGGCAACGTCCAACTGCTTCTCGGAAGAGGAATAGGCATCACAAGGGGCCTAACAGAGCTGCAAGATGGACACATTGTGGTCCTCGTGACGAACTTTCGACAGGAGGCGCAGCACCTCACAAAAGGTGCCGCATCGAGAAACTCCGGAACACCGCCGAGATCGCCATGATCTCCGATGAACCCTCACCACCTCAGCGGTACGGTACACCGCCGCCGCAGCTCGATGTTAACCCCAAGCTCAGTGCCACGGAACGACGACAGCTTGGAGACCTCCTCGCCGAATTCAGCGACTGCTTTGCAACGACATCGAAAGTGCGCCAGACAACGGTTGCGAAACATTGCATCGTTACCAACGAGGATACGCTCCCTGGGCATCGGCCGCCGTATTGGGTCTTCCCAAAGGAAAGGGAGGCCTTTCATGAACAAGTGCAAGAAATGCTCAACAACGACAGCATCCAGCCGTCAAGCAGCCCGTGGGTGCCTCCAGTCGAACTGTAACGCTTCGATTCTGCGTAGACTATTGGCGGCTCAACGCGGTGACGAAGAAAGACGTGTATTCGCTTTCACGCACCGACAACGCACTGGACCGGTAGTGCCACTCCCAATACTTTTCGTCGATGGACCTGAAGAGTGGCTACTGGCAGATCAAAGTTGACGAACAGGACCGAGAGAAGACTGCTTCTGTCATGCCCGATGGACTGTACGAGTTCAAGGTGATGCTTTCGGATTCTGCATGGCGCTGGCAACATTCCAGCGTGTCATGGACACCGTACTGGCAGGCCTCAAATGGCAGAGCTGTCCTGTTTACCTCGATGATGTCGTGGTATTCTCGGCCAAATGTGACGAGCACTTCCGATGCCTTCGGGCTGTTCTTCAAGCAATCAGGACCGCCAAACTCAGCCTCAAGCCGACGAAGTGCCGGTTCGCCTACGGCGAACTGAAGTTCCTAGGTCACGTTGTGAGCAACGAAGATGTTCGTCCTTACCCTGAGAAGACTTGCACCATAGCGGTATTTCCACCGCCCACCCACAAAAAGGCCGTCCGAAGATTCCTGGGACTTTGAGCGTACCACAGGCGGTTCGTTTGGGGTTTCAACAAGCTTTCTATGCCGCTCATGCAGCTCACAAAAGGCGCCGTAAACTTTGAATGGGAAGAAGCCAGTGTTGGGAAGTACTTTAAAAACATTGTACTTAAAGTACTACTTCAGGTAGGTTTAGGAAACTTGTACTTTACTTGAAGTACATTCTCCGAGTATTTATTTATTTCTTCTTATTTTCAGTGACCCACCAACAGCTTAACGCCTCCCTAGTGGTGCACTTATCAATGACTCAATAAGTAGAAAAATGTTAAACAGGATAAAAGCAAAACGTTAGGAAAAAACAATAGCCTCAACACACTTTCGAAATTTACGCTTTTCATCAAAAATATCAAGACTAGCATTCACACAACTCTGTTCTAAATGGTTATAAGTCCGTTGCAGGCGTGTCATGGGTGCAGCATGGTAAAAGTCGGTAGGGTAAAACAAAGTAGGAAGTCTACAAGACGTACGAGGAACGTGCAAGTAGATGTGACTGAGTAGCTCTGGGGAATCAATTATACCATTTACAATCTTATACAAATAGGTCAGTTCACGAATTGTTCTCCTGTTGTGTAACGAGTCTAACTTCACGAGTTCACAAATCCTCTCATAACTATAAAAATAATTCGGTTGAAAATAACGATCAAACAAAACACGAACGAATCTACGTTGAACACTCTCAATTACACCTGAATTTGTCACTCCAATACAGTTCCAGACAACTGAGGCATATTCAACACGACTACGCACCAGTGAAGAAAACAAACGTAAAATACAAAGTGGTCTAGAAAACCCGCGTGTCACTCGTGTAATGGCTCCCAGGACTCTAAAGGAAGCATTCGTAATTGTAGCCACGTGTTGATTGAAATTAATTGCAGGATCCATAAAAACGCCTAGATCACGGATGACCTCAACGCGAGTAATATTGGTGGAATCTAATACATAGGGAAAACTCAGAATTTTACGCTTCCTAGAAAAGGACATAACTTTCGTCTTTGACTCATTTAAGAGTAGGTCATTTGAAAAACACCACGCCGAAATAGAATCTATATCACGCTGAAGACATTCACAATCGTCAACCGTTTTAACCGCTGTAAACAACTTAATATCATCAGCAAATAACAAAAACCGCGTGTGTTTAATACAAGAAGCTAGATCATTTACAAAAATTAAAAACAGCAAAGGACCGAGGTTACTACCTTGAGGAACCCCAGAAGTAGATAAAAAAGGAGCAGATAATCGGCCAGATACTCGCACAAAGTTCAGCCGATGAGATAGGTAACTATCGAGGAGACGACAGTACTTAAGGGACAGGCCGTAACTACAGAGTTTACTCAACAGTAGTCGATGATTAACTTTGTCAAAAGCTTTGCTCATATCAAAGTAGACTACATCCGCTTGTCCTCCGCTATGGACAGATGGTACAATCTGATGTAGGAAGGAACACAGGTTTGTTTCTGTGGAGCGGCCTTTCATGAAACCATGTTGCTCAGGAATAATCTTCCGACAAAAATATGCATAAAGGCGGGTGTGCAAAACAATTTCATAAACTTTAGACAAACTGCAAAGGAGGGAGACAGGCCTATAGTTGTTAACCATGGATCGATCACCCGATTTATGTAATGGAACAACAACAGAGCGCTTCCAAGCGGTAGGAAATGTTTCAGATGCAAGTGATAAGTTAAATATATGAACCAAAACTGGACAAAGGAGAGGAGCACAACCTTTTACTATGAAGCTGGGAATTCCATCTACTCCCGTTGATAACTTTGGTTTCAATTTTTTAATTGCCTCCAAGACTTCAGATTCATTGATTGGAGCAACAGTCAAAAAATCTAGGCAGTTTATATTCGAGCTAGGCATTAGGCCATTATTTGTACTCAAAGAAGCACTAAAATGGCGCGCAAAAATATTAGCTACATCAACAGGGTCAGAGACGCAATCCTCATTATCTCGCAATGTGATCGTGGTAACATTCTCTTTGATGCTCTCTTTGACAAACTTCCACATACACTGTGGCTGTGTGCTCAATGAGTTCTCGGCGATGTCAGCATGTTGTTGTTTATCTCGCTTAAACAATTGTTTCGCCTCTGCACGACATTGACTAAATTTCGTATACCAAACGGCATTGCCAGTTTTTTTGTACAGGCGATGATAGTGTAGCTTGCGCCTTAAGCAGTGTCTTAGTTCCTTCGAGAACCATATGGGATAGTCACTTTTATGAGACACCCTCTTTGGTATGAAGAGTTGCATACTTTCCTGGACAATAGTCGAAAGTGTGGAAGTTGATGATTCAACACACTGATCAGCGAGAACACTGCTCCAGTCATAGTCCCGAAGATACTGATACAGGGAATAGTAATCACCGTTGGAGTAGGAAAACCATGATTGTGAATGGAAAATGCGCTTGGCAAGTGGGAAGAAAAATGATACAATAAAAGGTTGATGATAGTTATCTACCCGAGATAGCGGAGCTTTGGCAAGACTGATATCAACAACCGAGGTTACCAGGGCAAGGTCAAGTATGTTTCCACAGCAGTTGCGTACAGTATTACGTTGTTCAAAACCATTGAAATGAACGAAGTCTAACAGACAGAGTAGCTTCAACCTTGTGTTTGTATGACTAATTAAGAAGCTGCCTGACTCCCAATCGTAACCAGGAAGGTTGAAATCGCCATACATGTGCACTCGAAATTTGGAGAAGTCAATTCTTTCTTCCAGGAAGTTGATATGCTCACAGAAAATAGTGTGATCAAACATCGGTGGAAAATAGTAATTGCCAATGAGAAAATTTCTACCATCGGTAGACATTACTTCAATCCACACGCTCTCAGGATAACTCTCGAGATCGCTCCTCCGATGAACTTTCAAGCTCCTATCTGCAGCAATCAATACACCTCCCCCAAGCTCTTTCCCGTTTCCACATAGTCACGATCACGTCTATATACTTCATACTTGGGTGGAAAATAATTAGAACTATAAATTCCATCTACAAGCCAAGTTTCTGTTAGGCATATGATTGAATACGTGCTTGACATAGCCTCCGAAAAAAACTCGGCGTCCTTGGTCCTCAAACCACGTACATTCTGATAATAAATGGTACACTCATCATGCATCTTCTTCGTTTCTCCTCAGCAACCCAAAAAACTGCCTAAAGAGACAGCCAATGGGCCACACACTCGCGTCATTCACCTTGTCAAAATCGTCCCACTCTACAGCGATGTGGAACGATGCATAGCTCATATGTCTAGACGGAAGTTGGGTACAGACACATGTTTTGACGACGTTGCTGAGTATTGCTGCGATGTCGTCAACGGTGGTTGTAGGGTCAAGCCGAGACACAAAGAGCGCCCTACTCCTCGGAGGTCGAGGTACAGCCGTCAGCTTACTTGTAGAGTTCGTGCCCGTGGCGGGCTTCACCCTCCTTTTCTTTTGTACAAGGGTGTATCCGTCTTCGTCAGTAGTCGATCGACTGTCGCGGATACCGGTGGTCGAGGCTACCAAAGGGTAGCCTTGTATACTTGTACTTGTACTATGTACTTGTACTTTACTTAAAGTACTTTTTTCTGATACTTCCGAGGAAAGTACAATTCTCGATTTCAAAGTATATTCCCCAAAATTTATTTTGTTAAATTTATATCACAAAATGATGCTTAGTCAACTCCGAAGAAAAACTGGGAGGGATATTCTACTCTTGCCAGAAACGTGAGCAGACGACGCATTGCTCCATTTGTTCTGGTAGCGGCTTTCCCGTAGCTTTTTGAACTCTCGCTACTTTTCAGTCGGTCAGTGCAAGCGAGGAGGTTTAAAATATTAGGAGAGCAAAATTAATCGTAATGTAGCACATGAGACTGTGGTGCGGAAAAATTAAATTTTCAAGTCGAAGTAAAAGACAACAGAGGAGAACGTCACAATGTTTTGAGACATTCTCTTTTGTCTTTTGACTTCTATTTGAAAGTTCCTTCATTTTTTCGCACCCGAATCTCAGGTGTTGCATTATGATTAATTATCATCAGTGCACCTGCACACTCACTGTTTTTGCATTAAGGAAAGGACACTCCTTTATGAGAGGATTGCTTGCGGTAGCTACAGGGCTGACGTCATGCTCTCTCTTAGTACATTTAGCCCCCTTGAGTGCAACAATCCAGTGCAAGGGCGCCAAATTCAGAAGAGGGACTTCTGAATTTGGCTCCATTCCTGAAAATAACTACTCTGTGGCCACTTGACTTTATCAAATATTCGCAGCTTTTTCTGAAAATAGGCGATGCACCCCTGATTACCCCTGGGACCTGGCCAATGCAAACCAGTTAAAAAATCACTGTATACATAGGGGAATGGAAGGGCATCATAAAAGATTGTGTTACAATACTTGTACTTTACTTTGAAAGTACATTGTATTTATAGTACTTTACTTCAAGTATGTTGCACCCATTGTATTTAATACTTTACTTAAAGTACATCACGTCTCATTTACTTTGCACTTTACTTGAAGTACCTTTTAGATGTACTTTACCCAACACTGAGAAGAACAACAGGCGTTCGACGAGTTAAAGCGATGACTCCAGTCGCCATTGATTCTTGGCCACTTCGATCAATCAGCCGAAGCAAGTTCACATGGATGCCAGCAATACAGGACTTGCAATGGTACTGGTCCAACGACAAGAGGGTTCAGAGCACGTGATCGCCAACGCTAGTCGAGACGTTGTCGACTAGTGTGGTGCCCTGCTTGAGCCCCGTTGAGTGCGCTTCTCACCGAGTATCGGTGCACTGCGGAGAAGCAACACCCGTGGAGGCAAGTTTCGCGGGTGTTGCCTCTCTGCAGTTCACTAGTGCTCGGAAAGAAACGCACTCAACGGGGCTGCGAGAACAAAATGTATTAATTACACGAAAACGCCGTTCAAATCAAGCGGCTTATGAAAACCTTAAAAACATAGCGGGACAAACGAAATTTTGAAATTTGTTTCAATTAACGAGAAGTATGAAATATTGAAGTTTGGATTATGACGAGCCTACTGTATTGCATAAAGCAAGGGTCCCCAAACCCCAGCTCGCGGGCCAGATCCGGCCTGCGGAAGTCTTCTGACACGCCCGCAACTGGCGGTCCTTCCAATGAAGCTCGACCCGCAGCCCATTTCCAGCAGACCTGCTGCTACTGGCGCGAAATGAAGTGCACGGAAAGAAACAGCGCCGCAACATGCTCCGAATGTGCAGACGAAGATACCAAAAAGAGAGAAACTGCATTGTGATGCGGGTTCTCTAGCCATAACATTAGGGACTTTTAGCAAACTGTTACCATGTTCCGCGTACCGCTCTACTGGTGCCTTTGAAGCATGCTTTTAAGCGCACGCCCCGTGGTCACGGCAGTGTCACCCGAGCAAGCGCTTAAAAGCATGCTTCAAAGGCTCCGGTAGTGCGATATGCAGAACACTCTAACGGTTTGCTAAAAGTCCCTATTAATTGAATAGTCATCACCAGCGTCATCATTCTTAGTCCCATGTCCCTGTAACTACCGTAATATCCTCAGATAGTCCACCTAAAATCGAAAGCAAATCGATTGAAAATATGGAGCAAGTTAACTTTCGGTGTGCGATCAAAAAAGTTGAAATATGCTATAGTCCGTTGCAACCTAAGAACGAAGGGCGAGGGTAAGACGGGCCGGGGAGGAGGAAGCAGACGGAACGCTAAAGAGAGAAGGAGGTTTTGCCCTCTCTTCTCCAGCGTTCCGTCTGCTTCCTCCTCCCCGGCCCGTCTTACCCTAGCCCTTCGTTCTTAGGTTGCAACAGACTATAGTTTTAGATTCTGTGACCTGCAAAACTTCTATTTGCAGGAAGTGGTGGGGCGATAAACCAAAGACGACTGTCCTTCCTAGTCAGCAATGTTCGCTTATTTCCAGTCGTGGCTAAGTAACACCATTTATGACAAGGTCACCATTGACTAGGGCCTTGCAAGTACACACTACTAAGTGGGCTATCTTTCATTGTTTTTGAAAAAAGAGCAAATTGTGCCGAAAATAGGGATAGGTTATCTTTCGGGGGTGGGGCATCTCTCGAAATATTACGGTATGTTAATTGTCTTTGTGTTCTCATGTATGTTGTGCTTAGCGTCCTTTGTCGCAACTATTGCATATGGTCAGCATTAGTTTTATCATAGTCATTAGTCTTTTGCACTAGGTGAATGTGCCAAATTTTGCGTGTTTTGATTTATGCCTGCTGAATTAATTCTTGGTCACAATTTTTGTGTACGTTCATAATTAGCTAAATATCAAACTTCAGACTGAAGTATTGAAGTATGCATCCATCCACCTAAAGCCATGGGTCACAATGCTCATACATTATAGAAAAAACAGTCTGCAAACACGAGTCACCACAATATCCGTGGTTCGAATGCCTGGCTTGCGGCTTGCCAAGTTTCTTCTTGAACTCATTACCTTGCGACATCCGAAACCCGGACCTCATGGCGACTCGGTGATTTGCTTTAGAATCTGTCTGTCTTTTGTGTGACGCATAAACAGTGTGACCCCGGCTTTAAGGTGCTGTTTTTAATACTTACTATAATAATAATTTTTGTGTTAAAATGCTTATCTAGGGTTGTTTATTTAGTTTTCCCTCCTTTATAATTACTCATTTTTTCCGGCCCTCAAGACTGCAACAGACCCCTAATCCGGCCCCTTAGCCAGAAAGTTTGAAGAGCCCTGGCACAAAGCATGAAGTAAATGCTTAATGCTTGACATAATTACTCTGGCTTTTGTCTTAGCAGTCTATTGAGAGAATAATTGTGTCGTGTGTTTGTTTAGACAGCGGGAAGTTAGCCCCAATAGGCACCTGGTGTCTCCGCTGGAGATGAGAAATTTACCGTATTTACTCGAGTAATAGCCGCACTGTTTCTGCAGAAAACCCGAGGGTTCGCTTTTCCGCGGAGCACGCAGATTGCCAATCACCACGATCGACAGCATGATTCCAGCAGTTTACAGGACAGAGATAATGTGTTCGTGCAAAGATGTCATCTGTGAAAATTGCATTTGTATGGAGAATCGTGTTTTCCATCTGGTTATTCGCTATGTCATTTATGCGCAGCGCAATGATTGGCTGTATATGTGTTCTGTGGGAAAGTAGACGCAAGGGCTTCGTTCATAATTAGTGCGGCTATTACTCAAGTAAATACGGTATTGCAGACGTGTGCCCAGGTGGGATAAGTTAAGAGTGAAAATAAAAACAAATAAACCTACCGCATTCAAAATGAAAAAAAAAAAAGACCCATTTTGGACAACCTATGGCAGTATTTCGCAGACAGTGACTCACCGCCATGCACTCGTCTAAGTTTGCCAATGATATTGGTAAACTTAGACTGCAGCAGAGGCACGGCAAACTGCCAGTTTGCTGTGCCTCTGCTGCGAATTACAATGCGATACGTTGGGAAAGCAATTTTTGCAGCCGTTTAAAGTTGGTTTGAAGCATTGGTTTACACGCTGTAAATTCATACATCTGGCTTTACAAAAGAGAAACTCTTGATGCATGATAGACATGGTTCTATATTTTTACTGTTTACACAAGAATAGAAGTAGAGCCATTACATAAACAAGTCTAGTACAACTTTTTCATTTGTGAACACTTAATGTATGTGCACAAAAAGCCACCTGAAAAAGATTGTTTAAGCTATGCAGGCTGCGGCAAAGGAGCACTATGATATACTGGTGTTACGTCGCGGAGAAAGGGCTCTCGCTAAAGATCCTAACTGAGGAAAGGTAATACTCAAGAGAAATTACACATTCTAAATTTTTTAATACAGCTATTCATGGTCTCGGCTGAAAACACGTTATTCGCATTATGATAGGGAAGGTCTTGGTATTCACATGTGTCTAATCTCATGCTGTCTGCATAGCATGAAATGTTGAGATACTTGTGCACTGCACGACACTGTTATTGCAAACAACTGATTCCCAGTTTTTTCTTCTGTTGTACAGTCGACTCTCATTAATTCAAACTCAAGGGGGCTGAAAATTTGTTTGAATAAAGCAAAGTTTGAATTATCAGGAGTTTCCTCCTACAGAGACGCATAGGATGGGACCTGCATGTTAGTTTGAATTATCCGCAATTTTGAATTAAGAGATTTTGAATTAATGAGAGTCGACTGTATTTAAATTTAAAGGCTGCCATCAAAACTACAAGGATGGTGGAAATCGCTCACAAGGCATTAACCTAAGCAATAAAATTTGGGGCCTGACAACACACTTACAAAATATAATTTAAAAAATTGCCAATGTTGTGTTCGTGTCACGCTGTTTTAGGGGTAAATTTAAAGGGGGGGGGGGGCAGTCTTCTTTTTAAGCCCCTTTAAGAAGGAATGTTTAGTTTTTGATGAAATGGCAATTATTAAGTCAACAAAATGGATGTCGGCATCACTTTGCCCTCCTTCTCCAAGCTTGACCTATAAATCTGCCCTGCGCAGTGTACATAACCACTACCTTTCCTTTTGTAAATTTTACATTTCAAACAGTTGTGGAATCGTCGTTCAAGATTTCCTGTCTTGCTTCAGGGCACGACGAAACTGACGGAGATGTTGGCACCCTTCCGGTACTGAACAGGAGGTGCTTGGATCCTCTATCCCTCTTGCGACACCTGGAGAAAGATGCGTCTAATGTGGTGCATTTCACCGAAGAACAACTTGAGGTATGGGATGGACTCAAATTCAAAAGAAACATCTCAAATTTTTCATAAAATGGCATGCTACGAAAACTAGTTCCACATTTGAACCCGGCCCCGGAAATGCGGTCAATGATGAACAAAAATATGGTTTGAGGAATTTCTAGCTTGTAATTTTGCAGCAATATAGTTGATATTTTAGTTTCAAACTCATGGTGACGCAGCCAGAACTACATATCCAAGCTTCCTTTTTGTGGCAAGACTGTGGCACTTACCCTTTATGAAGTGACCTTTTCATCTGTGAACACATTACCAGTCTTTCTTCACTGCTGTTGCACCGTATTTTCCAGTCTATGACTCGCACCTTTGTATAAGTTGCGCCCCCTATAAGTGACTGTTTCCAGAAAAAAAAGTTGGTAGTATATAAATCACACCTTTGTATAAGTTGCATCCATACGTTTGTACTGTCGGCACGGCAAAACTGCATAGAAAACCCTGCATATGTGTATTATGATAGCAATATCTGTGCAAGCAAGAGTAAGTTTCACTATTCTGGTCAACGAATCGAATGAGAAATTAAAAAAAATACATATAAGTTGCATAAGATGCACTGACCGAAATTTTGAAAAACAACTGCGACTTATACATTGGTATTTATATGCCAATTTCAAAATATGGTATTTAGATACCTAGCCAGTCTTGTCGTTTATTTTTCTTTTCTGCGCAGTTAGTCTCGGAAGTGCCGAAGGAATCCCTTGACCCGAGGATGTTCAACCTGTCCTTTGTGGAGACGGTGAGGGACACCTGTGGCAGGCTGCTGGTCGAGAGGAGAGAGGCCCAGGAGGCCATTGACCTGATCAGAATCCTGGCACGCTCCAGCCAGGAAGCCTCCTCAGATACCAAGCCAGGGAACGCGCGGTGAGGTTCTCTTGCTGGTTTTTCTGGACTAGTTGGATTCAGTCTTTGCATAACAACATCGCTGCCCATCGCCTCGATGCCTCGACATCAATTACAATGTTCCGCAGTCAATTCGAGGATCTTGGACTTGCCTCGTAACACTATGTATTTTTTTGTTTTGTTTCAAGTATTGTTTTTTAATATGTGTACGAGCCTCTGATTTTCCTTTCCCCGTTTTTGTGCTTTTGTGTTGGTGCACCAAAGAGATAACTGTCATGGTTGTTTTTGGGGCATCCAAAAATAAAGAAAATTAATATTGTTAGTCTCTGTTAGAGTCTTGGAACACTCTCAGAGTACTAAAAGCCGTAACCTTCGCAGTTCACCGAGCACAAAGATTGAGAGAAACTCTCACCTAACATTGTATCTTTTTCGCTTTCCATTTCGAAGGCTGTGAAGTTTCCAGCACAATTTGACTCAAAATATACCATGAAGTCCCAAAGATAGTTTGAGCTTTCACATACACCTACTACTTTCTAGCAGGGTATGCAGAGGCCTATCATTGCCATTTACAGAAGGGAGCAGCAGATGATGAGGCACTGATAATTTTTGGCTCACAAATGCAATTTTGCACGGGGATTTTTAATTGCTATCAGTGCCTCGCCATTCATCTGGCCTACTTTGTGTGAACGTCAGTAATTGACTGTTCCCACGTTTTGTGGTAAAGTAATTATGCGGGCTTCATTCACAAAAAGTTTGTACTATCTGCGGGACTTTATACTAATTTCAAGATAAGCTACTTTTACATATACTAACAAGGTACAGGTTACATAAACAAACTGCAACACGTGACAAAAAAAAAAGACCACCAACTTAAAAAAAATTACAGGACACTTAAGGCCACTTACATGCAGGAATGTGAAAGCATATGTATGCGTAGCGTATTCCTACAGGCTCCACAGAAACCGGCCAAGCAGCCTCTGCGGAGGCCGGTCAGCCAGGCTCTGGAGAGTGGCGCACACACCGCTCTACGGGGCAGTGCCATGGCACGGGCCGCGGCCAATCTGTCGCAGCCATTTTAATAGTCTTGCTGCGGAGGGAATTTCTCGGTCGTTTTTTCGCGGTTACGGCACGGAGGGAATTTTTCTGCCGTTTTACGCGGTTACGGACAACACCAGCTTCGCTACATGGGACAGTTAATGCTTTCACATTAAAAAGAAATGCTGCTCCTCGACAGTCCCAGTTGCCACTGAAGAAGCCGAGTCAGTTTCGAAACATTGGGCCCTTTCACATTTAGGGATTTGTTAAAAGACTCTTTTACCATGCTAGAATTTTCACCCAATGGGGCAGATTTTTGTCTAGTATGTCCACACTTAAAATATGCTTGTAAGGGCAGAGCTCCTCCAGTATGCTGGATTATTGGTTCTAGTGTGACCTTGTTATGGACAAAGCTCGAACATCTACCTTCCAGCACAACATGTGGAGGGAGGCAGCCATAGCAATTTACAGCCGACCAGCATATGAGGAGCTACAGGGCGCAAAACAGCGACCTGTGTTGTGATTCCGAGCGTGATGCTGACATGCTTGGAGTTTTAGTGCGAGACAAGATCCGTTCCGTGGTCTTTTTTTATGAGCTGCAATGATTGTCCTCTGCATACTCTGCAGGAAATTGGACGCATGGGCTCGTTTCATCAAAAGTTGTGCTAGACTCAGCTTGTTAAGGCCTTCTTAGGGTCCCCAAAGCCCTCAACCAAGCCATAAAATAGTTTTTTTTTTTTTAATTGATGCTTAGCATTTTAGACGTACATTAAGGGAGCAGGGTTGATTAGTCCATGTTTCAGAACTTGTGATGTTTGTTGTTTTGTTTTTCAGTACTGATAGCGAACAAACTGGTGAAACCTCTGGGGAACATGACAAGGACAGGATAAGCGGTAACTGCATTCGTTGTTTCTGGTGTATTTAACTGGAAAGAATTTATTTAATTTTAAGAAATTACTCCTGTTGTGTTTTATGGTTGTGATATTCTTCTTAAAATTTTCATTTGGCATTTGTGATGTAAATCGGTGACTTTTATGTATCTGTAATTCCTTCTATACTGACCTGAAAATTATATTGGGTACAGTATCTTTACTTTAACGGTATACAAACGCCTCAAAAACATGCATACCAGCATTAGAAGCTCAGAACTCTACTTCACTGTAAGGAAAAAAAATGTTTGACCCTGTGTTATTGGTACAGACACTTCAATATAACTAGGGTTCCGTGTTTTCAGATAAATTGGAACAACTGAAAAATATCCGCTGGTAAAGTTTTCTTCAATCAGGATTTATCTGACAAATCTTGAATGTCAATGTTCAAAAAAAGAGGCTTTGGTCAGTGCACCGGATCAATACATGGCTTGCACGTGACATCAATCCGTCCTTCTTTCTGATGGCTAGAAGTGCCACACTAACGCAGCAGAAGCTACCCTCTCATGCACCCTTTCCCCCATTATGTCTGACCAAGTGACGCCAGTGCAAGCTATGTATGGTTCTGAGAAAATGCCTCCCCAGTTTCCTTTCAAATCTCGTTTGATTGGCAAAAGGGGGTCTCACTGTTTATCTCGTCAATGTTCATTCAGAATGAAAGGTCATTGTACTTCTGGGTCACAACAAGGACCACTGTTCCAGTTTGAACCATACTTTGTACTAGTATTTGTGCTTGCTAGAGGAAGGAGGGGTTGGGTTTTTGTAACAGTGAAAGCTATGGACCACAGAGATTTCATAGAAGAGGGAAGGGGCAGTTGAAGCTTCTATACTGTAAACGACTTAATAATTTTCACGAGGACGTTTTTTCCGCAAATCTTGCTAGGTCCTGCGAACATGTTTCGCTATGGTAGCAAATGCATAGCATACCATCCTGGTTGACGAAATTTAGAGCCTGCAAAATATTCCTAAATACCACACTTTGCCGAATTAGCGAAACATTTAGCCCGCGAAAATAAAGTCGTTTAAAGTATTACACCCTTTTCCACTCCACCCCACACAGCTGCGGGGTGGGGTGATGGAATATAATCGGATGAAAACGAGCTTCCCAGCGACTACCTCCGGGAATTCACTAATTTTAAGTTATCAACGTTTATTGAGGTAATACTTGTTTGCAAGTTTTGTCATGAGACAGATTAATATTGCCGATGGCAAGGGCACCAAAGCAAATCATGCCAAAAGAAATATTAATGCGAATAGCATTCTTTGGATACTTCACGCACTTTTCGTCTATGTATCTATCTATCTATCTATCTGGCTATCTAACCTCTTACGCCGCGGGTCGATAAATAAATAAAAAAGACCGGCGCCGGCGGGATTCGAACCGTTGACCCTTTGATCAGCAGGCAGACGCGCTAACCACAGAGCTATGAAGGCAGTCATATTCAACGCACTCTAAACACTTGTTTATATCTTTACCATCGCGCGCGTTCCATCCACGAGGGCTCATTCCGCTCTCGTGAGGCCGAGCACGGCCGCTACATCACCCTCTCCCGAGCACGGGAGAGGGTGAGCTAGGGGCCGTGCTAAGCCTCACGAGAGCGGAATGAGCCCTCGTGCATGGAACGCGCGCACCGGCAGCTGTGACAGCGCTGTAAAGCGCGTCCTATGGTAAAGATATAAACAACCGTTTAGAGTACCGTTGGTTAAGATTAGCTGAGACGCCAGAAAGTCTGGTCGGTACCATTTTGAGTGTTTGTGCGTATGGCGCGTGCTTTGCTCGCCTTCCTAAGTGACACAAACGCACGTGCTGGGCTGCGGAGATCGTGCGCAGGGCTGTGAAAGTGTCAACAAATTTAGAATCGCCTCAAGAGTGGGCTGGCGTATCTAGAGTGTGCCGGCCACCTGACGAACGCGCATAACTCCGCACCGTTTGATGCTATTCGCATTAACGTAGATAATCATTCCCAAAGGATGGGTTCTGCTGATTTTTATTTGATACAAGCCAATTATTTTGACTCTAGTACAGATTTACACCTGGATATTATTTATTTTGACTCTTGAAAGTAAAGAACACTGAAAATTTAAACTCAGAATATCTGAGAAACGGGAATCTAACCAAAATAAATTCTGATAATCTCCGGATTTTTCACAAGAAATAAACTTCGAAAAGCACCATCTAAGTTTGATGAAAAATTAATTCTGAAAACATGGAGCCCGAAATATAAAAAAGAGAAAAAAAGACTGCTTGACAATGGTTCTGCTGCATAATAAAAACAGGAATACAGTAAAGGAAAGTTATGGTAAGCTTATAATGGCAATATGATAGTCATGTGCAAATAGTGAATTTTGAGTTTGAAGTGAATAGTGGTTTCGGCCGAATATTGTTGAATCAAATATCGTATAGTTTCTCCAAGACTTTCACTACTGTTGCACCATGCTTAAACGAAAACCCAGCTGAACTTGTGAAGGTTGTTCCCAGACTTTCACTTGTCTATTTATAAGCTAATTTTAATCTTTACCGTATTCATGACTGTCACCTAAGTGAATGACGCATTTGACATAAAATTAATCCTATAGAGATGCCCAGCTATACCTCATTGAGTGGATTTACAAATCTTGCTGTAGGAAAATATTCTTTCTCCAATCTCAGAAATGAAAAAAAAAAAAAAAAAAAGAATCAATAAATGATGAATGCAGGTTGTCAGTCCATCTTTGTCTAACGTATACTCTTGCATTGATTTTGAAAAATTTTACTGCAATGTAGATGCACCAGGCATGCATGTGCACCATCCTGCTTTGAAACTGTTTTTCTCTCAAGCAGGCAATTCTGAAATTCATACTTTTTCAAGTGTTGATCGCCCAGTGTTACCCGGTAAGTGCGCTTCTTACTGAGCACCTGTGCACCGCGGAGAAGCAACAGCCGCGAAACTCTCTTTCGCAGGTGTTGCTTCTCCGCAGTGCACCCGTGATCGGTAAGAAGCGCTCTCAACGAGGCTAACCCGCCGCAGTCAACACTTAAAAAAAATATGAATATCGCAGTTCATCTCGAAGTGAATATCGAGTTTCAAACTTGATATTCACCTCGAGCGCACAGGAGTCAATGGTCCTGAGAAAATGCCCCCAGTTTTCTTTCAAATCTTGGACCATTGACAGAAGGGACCTTCCCGCTTATCTCGTCAAGGTTCATTTAGGACAACAGGTCATTGTACTTTGGGATCACGACAAAAGCCACTGTTCCGGTTTCCAGTTTGGGCCATGCTATTTGCACTTCTTAGAGAAAGGAAGGGTTGTGTTTTTGTAACAGTGAAAACTATGAACCATGTAGATTTCATAATGAGGAGAACGGGGGGTTGGCAGTTGAAGATTTTATATTACACCCTTTACCACTCCACCCCGCGCAGCCGCAAGCGGATAAATGGATAGGGTGGGATGAATACTAGCTTCCCAGCGACTACCTCCAGGAGTTTATTGATTTTAAGCTATCGACATTCATTGAAGCAACACTTGCTTGCAACTGTTGTTGTGGGACAAATTAGTATTGCCAGTGGCAATGGTGCCATCGCTGAATCCAGCTAAATAAAAATCAACAGGCTGGTCTCCTTACACTAGCTAACAGGGCTAAACGACTTAGGCTTAAGTTCTTGTACTCTCTGCTGCATGATGCTTTCAAAATTGACAAATATAAGTATGTCTCTTTTTCAAATACTAGACAGACCAGGCACAAACATGGTAATACCTTGACTGAATACTGCTTTAAAATGACTGCTTCCGCTACTCTTTTTTTCCTTTAGCTACTAGAGAATGGAATCAACTAGATCCCTTCATTACTAACAGCACCTCCATCACATCATTTCTATCTCGGTTGGATGTTTTATTGCACAGTGATGTGTAATTATGAATGACTTGATTTGCATTTTTGTTTTCACGTGTGATTGAACAGTGGTTGTTTAATTTGTCTTTGAAAATGTATGTTAACCCTTGTGTATTAATCTTAAAGGTATTTCTACTATTCTTTATATCCCAGTGTTTATTGTACAAATTACTTGCATTTTTATGTTGTAGATGTGATGAAATGTGAACGAGTTTGTATTTACTTTTGTGTGCTCCTTCCTGCTAAAATCCCTAAGGGATTGGCAGTATTTTCAAAATAAATAAAATAAATAAATACAAGCGCATTCTTTTGAATCTAGCACACATTTACGCTCGGATATTATTTATTTTTATTTTTGAAAAATAGAAAACTCTACAGTTAAGGAAGACACTGCCCAGAAAAAAAAAATTCTGCAAAAAAAGTTGATTTTGAAAAGTGACATATTTACATCCACCAACATCTAAAAGTATTCCCAAAAAGTTTAATTAATTTTCACGGCATAGTTAATTTTTTATAAATTATTTTCTGTCCACCAAAGCTAAAGAAAAAGTAGGGCTTGGAGCACTTTGAACGCATTTTTCTCCGTTCCACTCTTTGGTATAAATTCCATTTTAGTCAATCTATCGTTTGATAATGGCAAAACAGAGAAGGCTCATTCTTCCCTTTTCCTGACTGAAATTTAATGAGGAATGCAGCTATGGAACCTTTTTGTCACTTTACTGATGTCTTTTATAAAAAATGTTGACATTTTGTCGAAGACACGGAAGACCAAAAAGTTGACCAATTTTGCAGAAGAGAAAATTTATAGAAATGAATTACTTTTTAGAAAAAACGTTCCATAGCCGCACCCTCTAGGCATTCTGCTACATATCTAGCAAATAAAAATCTTGAATATCGTGATAGTTTTCTGACGATAGATTAACTAAACAATATAGGTGTGTTGCTGATAGAAGCTACTCTGATTCCCTTCTCATTTAACCGACAGACCTGAAATTTTGTTATACACCCTCTAGCATGACCGCCAGCCTACCCTGTAAATTTCATTAATTTTAAGACAAGGGTTCAAAAGTTGACCCCTAGGGGTGTGTCCCCTAAGCTCTGAATTTTGAAAAATTGGGAATCAAACAAAAATAAAAAATTTAAAAACACCCTCTGAATTGGACGAAAAATGAACTCCGAAAACATGCAATCCTAAATATAACATATATAATGACTACTGTACAAAGGTTCTGCTGCATAATAGGAATAGGAATGTACTAAAGGAAAGTTATGGTAAGCTTTTAATGGCAGTATGACCATTGAAGGTCATAGTGATGTAGTGAAAATACTGTTGTAAATCTTTTTAATGCGAAAGCATTAACTGTCCCATGGAGCGAGCCGACGTCACCAGTTTGAAGCACGAAAACGGCACCTTAAATCCTTTCTCCAAGTGAAGCCAGCTCCCAGCTATGAAACCATGTGAAAAGCCTAGACAATGGCACCTAGTTTCCCCGATCCCAAAGGAGCAGAGTAAAGCTGATGGATTTTCGGCTTCATTCTTATTGGCTGGCGCGCGTCGACAAGGCTCCCATTGGCCGCTTCGGGTCAGTTTTCAACGACAGCTCACCCCATGGCGCTGCGTGTCTGTCAGCGCCGTAACACGGACCCAAGGTCAGCGCGCCCAGGGGAGAGTGCGCGCTGACCGGCAACGAAAAGTATGCAGCAGACGAAACAAGGGAGCGGACGAGTGGCTTGCATGCTTTCGCATTCACAGCTCATAAGAAGTGCTTAGGTGTATCGCGAGCCCTTTACTTTTAAATTACTATGATTTTTGTTTTATAAAAAAAACTTATTATTAAAGCTTGGCTTACACTTTGTGTTCATCCATTCTGTTTTGTGACCACTAAAGTAATTGACTGAAACAAAATTCCAAGCTCTTCCTGAATTGCCGAAGTCAACTTGCCAGAAATAAACAAGTGGAGGTTAACTAACTTGCATAATGATATGTAACTAACTTACATAATGACAAGTAAGTGGAGGTTAACTAGCTTATATAATGATGAACTTGAGACTGGAAACAAATAAAAAATGAACTACCACACACAAAATGGCTTTGAGACGGTGTGTGTGGTTGTTTGTTGTGTTATTTGTTCCCAGTCGGGTTTATTATTATGGAGGTCAGGGATTCAGGAAGATCCAAGAACTGGTGATTACAATATCCGAACAGTTTTAGAAGTTGGTCTTTCTGTAGGATGATGCTCATTGTCTTGTTCACCGTTAAAATTTCAGGGAGACCAACAAAGAAGCCAAAAACTGGTTGATTCTTTTGACTCCTGGTTCAGATCTCGCTGCCAGTTTGTTGCAGGTATGCCTAACACATTTTTCTTCTATCTTTTCTCCTACGCTTTTAAAAGGGTTCTTCGTTTTCGGGTTTTATTTTCGTCAACAACTATTTTAATGTCATCTAAGTTTTATCTTGTTCCGATGTTTGTGTCCCCATTGTCCTCCATGCATCTTTGTTTAGGGTTGCTCTTCCTCTTTTGTGCCTTCTAGTTTAGAGGTTCAAATCTCCCAAAGTCTTCTACGGGTTTTGCCCATTTTTCTGTTGGAGTCATCCAGCTTAGCCTAGATTTTCTTTTGTGTGCCTTTCCATTTAGAGTTGTAGTCTGAAACAATTAGAGGTAAAAAAATATATATATTTTTTGGTAGAGCGACGTTTAAATGACAAAAAAAAATTTCTCATTCAGGAAATGACGTTACAAACGCGAAAATAAAAGTAAAACCCGAAAACAAAGAACCCTACTTATAAGGCACAGTAAAGCCTCCCCAATAGAAGCGCTTTGTAACTAGAACAATACTTGAAGGTGCTCAGAGAAGAGACATACTACAGTCTAAGCTCATTACAACAGACCTGGTTACAACAGACATTTGGATATAACCTACCGATTTGTGAAGACTTCATGTCTGCATACAACATACTCCTCTTACAATAGACCAAAATCTTGGTCAAAATCAAGGTCTGTCATAACGAGCTGAGACTGTAGTTATTACATGTCCCATAATGAACACTTCCTGAAGTCTGACTGTCCAAATGTGCACCAATAGTATTCGAACTGATGTTTTGCTATATTAAAATGACTGAAAATCTCATTTTTGAGGTCAAAGGATTCAAAACGGCGCTTCTGGTTTGACCACCGTGGTCGAAGCAGACTTGCTAGCGGAAAGCACGTGCGTCCAAATGACATGGTAATAAAAAACTTTTTTTTTTTGCTTGGTTAACAAAGATGTTGTTTGTTTGCTTGGTTAACGGAGATGTGCTCGGGCATGACGCCAATAGGGCTTTATCTGGTCGATCATGTTGTTCGCCATGCTGTGTGCCATGCTGTGTGTCCTTACTCAATGAGCCATGGCCTTGGTGCATGCCTGCCTTGCAGAAGAGCAGTATGATGATATCTGCATGCAAATGGAAGACCATTTCATTTTTCAGTTAGGCTTGTGGACATGAATATTTTAAAATGTTGTAGCTTTGTTTTTGTATACCGTATGTTGCAACTAGTGAAATGGGGGCACTTCGATTCACCAGTGTGCTGAGAGGGTCGAGAGTTGCAATCTGTCGTGAGGAAATGTAGGTACAGCATGGATGAGAAATATGTCGTTGTTTGCGTGTTTGTTTGTTGCCTCTACCTTTGTTGTTTGCACCCTATGACCCGCTCATGTCGTGAAGTTTTCACGAAATGAAGACGCCCAAGGTCTACTCCACTCAGAAATTACGGATTTTAGCATAGTGTACCCTTAGTCCTTTGATCTACAACTACGTTTTTATTCTTTTTACTGTTAGAGCCCGCATCAATAGTCATTTCGGTATTCACATATGACCTGCATTCACAACTTTACTTCCACAGAGTTTACCCACAATCGTGCGTTGCAGGACACCAATAACACGACATCGGTGCTGCAGTTTTAAAAGTCACAACATCGAGTCTGGCACGCTATAGAGTACCGTAATAAAAATATTATTTATTGACCGACTCTTACATTCAAGTCTGGAAGATTGCGGACATCACTCGCATCGACTCGCCCTTTCTCTTTCGCAGGTCACAGTGTTACGGTATCTAGTGGCGGAGTTCCAAGAGTGCTCCGTCATCTGCGGGCATTCTTCAGCACGACCTCAGGTGCTCTCTTCGCCCTGCTTCAGCTTGGCAAACATCTGTCCCAGCATCTGGTTGCAGAGTGCGGCGTACGGGTTCATCTGCACCACCTGCGCCTTGGCGAACTGGCTACCCAGCTTGGCCGCCCGCTTGAAGTCGACGAGGGCCTCCTCATCGCGCTTCTGCAGCCGGTAGATGAGCCCCTCTGGCAGAGAGCCTGACAGGCGGCGTGACCCTTACCCTCGCTGAGGTTGATGGCGTTGTTGAGGTCCTCGAGCGCGTCTGCAATTGGACATGGTGCCGTCACGGTTGTCGTAGCCCTTCACCGTGGCAAACGGTGGGCGGACATCTGTGCACTACAAGGCTTGATTTTAGGGTGGTCATAGTAGACTTTTTTTCAAAACCCCATTGAGCAACACTGGCAGTCGCCATTTTTGGGGTATTCTTTTATGTCCCTGGTTTCGTCAAGACACTTTTCGTCAAAACACGTTTCATGAAACTTCGTTTCATGGACAACTTCGTGACACGTTTCATGAAACTCGGGACATATGTTCTTGCGATATTTCATCGACAACATACTTTCTTTTTACTACAGGCAGATAGGATTGGATTGCAGGCCTCAATTAATTTGCTGGAAGTATACAGGAACTACAGCAGACCTCCTAGGCTATTTCAATACAGCAAAAACAAATCGGCGATCCCTAGCCCTAGGCTTCCAAACAGACCATGCTATGGTGCAGTCACCCCTCGCTTCTCTGTTCTGCTTGGGGAAAATGCATTATAATCTGAGGCTTAAGATTGCACCAAGCCTCGTTGGGATGCCAGCGGCCGAGGCAACGTGCGCGGCAAGGAGCTGTCCATGACATGTCGCAAGGCGTGCCGATGAAACGAACATGGGCACATTTTGGATGAAACCTCTTCTTTGGAGCCACTGCATAATTTTCTCTGAAATGCCACCGCACGTACGATCCGACCGTGAAATGCCTCCGCACCTACTAGATTATTGTACTGATACGCAATTCCGACCCTACTCCGCAGCCCCCATTCCTACATGGCGGGGGGAGTGTTAACTCGCTGCTGACCCCCCGCTCTGTGCGGCGCCGTGCCATTGTTCGTGCACTCTACGACACCAACCCAACATCTGCGCTCCTTTGCCGACACTCTCCGTTGCCTTGCTACAGTTCAACCAATACCAAAATGAGCAAGCAGGTCCGTTCACGTGTTCTCATATAAAGTTGTCGCTTTGAAACTAAAGAGGAAAAACTGACGATCACTTGTTCATGCTACCTGTGTCACGCTTCACACATCGTCTCGTCCACCTTTTAGTGTCCCCTCAAAGTATCCAGTTTCGCTTACGCTCAACGTCTCCCTTGATCCGAAGAGCCTGGGCACGGTTGTTGTACCCCGAGGCTCTCCGGGGGCACAGCTGGATCGCCTTGCTGAATATCTCGATGGCCTCATCAATTTCTTGCCTCTCCGCAGCACGCACCCCTTCCACCTCGAGCTCCTTCACTTCGGCCGGCACGTCTGTGTCCGACTCTGTTGGTAGGGAAAGGAAGCAAGACAGGGAAAGTGAAGACAGATGCTCTGTGTAGTGCGCATCAAGGGACACTAAAGGCAACCTTGAAACTCGCATCCGTGATGGCGTGTTTTAACCACCAGATAGTTCTGGCAGCTAGACAACGTTGGCCTGCCGGAGCGGGCCAATGTTGTCGGAGAGAATCACACTAGGCATCTGTTGAAACCAACCAAGAACAAGCCCCCTTTCTCTGGCTGCATGGTCTTTGGCAAACAAGCCTCTGGTTCGCAACTCAAGGTTTTAACTTGCTAGGGTTCAGAGGGATTGTCATCTGCAGTTGACGCCCCTTCAAAAGCTCGGCCAGACTTTTCCTTAGGGGCACCAGGGTTTCCCTGTAAATTAACAAAGTGAGGTGAGGGTCACTGAACTTCTTAGTTAGACTTTTTACAGTTTTAGCCACCATCTCTACTTCCCCATTAGACTGTGGATACCTGGTGCTTGACGTGACACGCCGGAACCTATAGTCCCGTGAAAAACACTGAAATTCCGAGGATGCAAATTGCGTTCCACTGTCCGAGAACACCAGCTCGGGAATGCCATGCCGCGCAAAGATACTTTTCAGTTTGCATTTTGTTTGTGAAACAACACTTTTGAGAGCCAGAGATACCAATAAAACTCCGTATCTGTTTGCCTGTATCGCAAGAGCAAAGTGATTGTGACAGTGCTTTTATATTATTTTTCAAACCGAACATTGTTATGAAATATTGATTTTGGACTGGTGATCAGTTCAAAATCAACATTTTTGAACTAACCAATCAGTTCAAATTATTGATTTTGAACCGATAGTTGATTAGCGGCCCGGCGTCAATACATGCAAACTTGTTTTTGTGCCCTGCATGCAGACAGCTTGGCATGTTTGTGCAACCAAAACACTCGATGCTCAAAATTATGATTTTTCTTTCCTCTGCCATTCTACATTGGCATTATATATTTCTCACTTATAGATGCCAACAGCTGCAATATTCACTGGTTCACTCGTTATAGCTATAACTACAACATGCCCATGCCTGTCGTGTTAACGATTGAAATACTATGAAGCAATTTTACGAAACAGAACTTTGTTGGTAGTTCTTTTCATACATGGCTACATATGTTTAATTGAAAACAAACCCAAAATTTAATTTAGTCTAATGTTTTTAATGTCACTGCAGAAAAGCATCTATACTGACATCCATTCATGACAAGTGTGTCAATGGATTTTTATTACTTCGCATATGAATAAAATATTCTTATGAAATGTACTTGTGATGTCATTCATTTTGTGCTATCACTTTTTACTTTGAACTGAAAAAGCCCCTCCTTTCCTTAAAACTAAATCATAGTCAGTGTTAGCATATTAAGTGTACAGGACACTAGTACAATGACAGTCAACTCCTGTCAATGGGACCACCACTGTTTTCACCAAAAGTGATCATACTGATGTTATAAATAAGATTCCGTGTTTTGGAGTTAATTTCTCGTGAAATTCGGAGGGTGTTTTTCCGAGATAATTTTTCGCTGAAAATTCGGTGTTTATCGGGTGTATCTTTTGTTAGGTTCCCAATTCTTTGAAATCCCGAGTTTATTTTACTATGATCTTATATTTTAAAAATTCAAAAACAAAATAAATTAAGTTTGGGTACCATGAACCGTTGTCCTGAAAGAACCTCAACATGCTAAATTAAGAGGCAAACCCTTTTTGTCAGTACTAGATTTCAAAGGAAACCGAGGTGGCATCTACTCAGGACCACTGATCCTGTGCTCTTATGAGGTTTACCTGTAGAACACCGTCTTTTTTGCTGTTTATTTTGTCGTGACCTCGGAATTCCGAGTTTTTCAGATAAATCCAAAATGACGAAAAATTTAATGGCGAGTGTTTTTCGGATTTATCTGAAAACACGGAACGTTGAATATGAGGAACACCGAGTGGAGAGCGTGAATGTGCACAACTTTATGAACGAGTAAGAAACTGGTCTATAAAGTGCTGATAGATACCGAATCATTTTGAGGGAATCTATCACTTTCGAAGTCAACAGTTAATTACAAACCAAAGATGCACTGTGCACCAATGAGAACTTCTCCATTTATTTCTGGCATTGATGGTTTATATATATACAGGGTGTTTTTTTTTTATTCTTACACATTTGTTTTAAAAAAACGTGAAAGCTACACCAATGCGGTTTGTGCAGGTGGGTTATACGGCCAGGCGGACATTATGTGGGTGGCTAATCTTGGCGATCAGTTGGATAATTAATTAAAATTCGTTAATCTTTTTAATTAGAGGAAATAGACATATGGTTCCAATTAGAAACTTGATGAGCGTCATCCGAAACCCCTAAATCAGTAATTTTTAGAAAGACTTTGAGCGCGTGAGAAGCGTAGTAGTGCGCTGAAGTTTCCACTCGTGGAGCAGGTACAAGGCTGGGGCTAGATAAGAGACGGAAAAATTGCGCGGGCGCCTTATCGAAACCGCTAGCCTTGTACCTGCTCCACGAGGGGTAACTTTAGTGCACTACTAGCTTCGCACGCGCTGAAAGTCTTTCTGAAAATGACTGATTTAGGGGTTTTGGATGACGCTCAGCAAGTTTCTAATTGGAACCATATATATGTCTATTTCCAGTAATTAAAAAGTTCATTAATTAATTTTAATTAATTATCCGACTATCGCAAAATTAGCCACCCACATAATGTCCGCCTGGCCGTATAACCGGTATAACCCACCTGCACAAACCGCATTAGTGTAGCTTTTACGTGTTTTTTTTTAAACATGTGTAAGAATAAAAAAAAACACCCTGTATATATTGTAAAGGATCGAAGGCCCAATTTTTTGCCACCTAACTTTGATGTAATAAATTTAATAATCACTCTCCCCTCTTCCTTTACAATATGCTGCGGCTGCACTTGTCAATCTTCCCTCACTCCCAATATATATAATATGTATATAGTATATATTCACCGGATGTTTGTGATAAATCCGAACCCGGCTTTTCGCACTGCAAAAATAAACTAGACATCGCGGAGAGCTCAAAACTCCGTCAGAACGTAGCCCCAGTCGTTCGAGCAAGATGCCAAAGATTCAGCACCAATATCTTATTCGAAAGTTATAAACGATTTTCTGAAAATTTCAATGGAAAAATGGTGGCCGACGGAGCTTTTGAATACATGGAGCCCTATGGCGCCAAAACCGAAAACGTTCGAAAATGGGCCCCATTTTCCCATTGAAAATTTCAGAACATTATAACTTTTGAATAAGATAACGGTTGGTGCTGATTCATTGGCACCTTGCTCGAACGGCTGGGGCTACGTTTTGACGGAGTATGAGCTTTCCGCGATGTCTAGTTTATTTTTGCGGTGCGAAAAACAGGGAAAACCGAACCCGTTTTTCTAGCCTGTAGTTTCTAAAACCACGTCTCCGACACGTAAAACATGCGGCAAATATTTACAAACTCTACATCTACATGTTCGGATGGTTATGAACCACACCTTCCTTATTACATTGCACCTACATTTGTAACCGTAGTCAGATTTTCCCCACAGCAGACGGCCTGAGCAGCTGCATAGCATTGCCTCAAAACGCCAGAGAAACCAAAATAAATAATTAACCTATCTCATTTCTTTCCGTGACCTTGAATCCCATGCGCATTTAGGCGCAGCCCACCAGCGTGGCATCTATCCGCTTCGACCGTGCCAAAGCTGACCTGATATTTCTGCGGAATCCTCGTCGTCGCAAGTGAATCCCAGTTCTGAAAACAGGGGGTTGAAGACCGCCTCCAAAACAGCTTTGTCGTTGGCCGTCGCCATGACTCCTGCTCGTATGCCGACTCTCACGCGCGCTTGCCACAGACCAGTTTGACCGCTGTTTTCCCGTCGCCTTCGACGCCCTCAGGGTACTTTTATCACAACGCAAATCTCTGCAAGATGACACTCCGCAGCTTCCCGGCCTATCTCCTTATGAGTGACGCATCAAGTTAACAGAGGTCTTTTGCAAAATGAGTACTTAACGAAGCGTACACGTCGAAGCAAGAAAACAGCTGGGCGCTTTGTACTGTAGCAACCGTATCAACTACGCATTTACCAGCCGACGCGCCCACAATCTGACAGAGGCTTATTGCTTACGTGTGTTTCTGTGACCCAAAATAAATCTTCAGACATTTGCTTTGACGTGCCAGACGCCATATTCGTTGGTTGCCACGCAAATCCAACGTAAAAGATACCACGCAAGAGAAAAAAAAAAAGAAAGAAAAGATAATGCTGGTTTACTACGGTTTATTTGTTGTGCGTGATTGGTTTAGCCGGTGACAGCTACGCGCAAAGACGACGCGTGACGGTGCATTTTTGGGCTATGATTGATTTGCTTCATATCGAATTGTCGACTAAGTGTGAATGCGCACGCCACATTCTGTACAACAAAAATTTATTCCATTTATTCAAACACCTTATGACGGAGTTTTGTGGCGAACTGACCGTTACTGGCACCAGAACTTTTATTTCCTAGTCTCTACGTGTCCTGCGAGTTCATTCTCGTGGACCGCGTGCACTATTTGGAGACGAAGCGCTTGTCCACTTCGGGCGGGATGTACTCCTCCTGGACGTTTTCCTTTGCGGCCAGTTCGTCCATATCCGCCTGCACCTCGGCCATCTTCATCTCGATCTGGTCCCAGTTCTCGAAGGCGTAGAGCAGCTCTTCTTTTTCGCCCAGTTCCTTCTTGCGCGCGCGGATCTCCTCGATCGTCTGCTGCCGGAGGAACAGCGTCGTCTGCTCTTCGAGCGCTCGCTGCCGCTGCTCCCGCCAGCTCACGAAATTGCGTTTCTGGGCTTCGATATCGGCCGCTTCCAATTCGGGAATCTTTTCTAGAGTCTTCGAGGCGAGTTCGTGCAGGTCTGCGGTCGAAAACCGCGACTCTAACGTCTTGAGTGCCGTCTCCAGCCTCTTTCGAGTGTCGTCGTCCTCGGCGAGCCCACCTTCCCGCGTCAGCTCGGCAAGGAACATGTCGACTGCACCACGGGTCACGAACTCTTCTCCACCACTTTTGGCCGACGCCTCTTCTAGGAACTCGGCGGCTTTCTGCCACTTTTGATAGAGTCCCAATCCGACGAGGTAATAGCTCCTATGCAGAAGATCTCCCTCCGCCGCAGAACAGCGCGAGCGTCTTGCCGATCAAGTGATTCGGCTCGATCAAGTCGAAGTGGTCGTCAAAGAACGGGTTGGTGATGTTGGGTACGCGCACGTATATCTCTTCGTCATCGTCGTCCTCCTCCTCGACGGCAGGTGGGTTCGGTTCCCACGGTTCGGGTTTGGGCTCCCGCAGATACATGTGGCAGGCGTAGACACCCAGAATCCGACTCACGGCGTTGCCGGTGTCTTCCTGAAGCATCATCTCGATGGCGACTTTGGCGGCGTCGCGATGGTTTCCTTCTCTAGGAAGGTATCCATGAGCAAGTTGCTACTGTAGCAGTCCGGGAACACTCCGTAGTCCAGCCGGTTTTGGAGGATTTTCATGAGTACATCGTGCTGCTCAGTTTCCAAAGAAGCGCACCGTAGCCGCTGGCGTCGACGGTAAAGTGTCGGCCGTGTTCCGGCTGCGCCGCAGTCGGTTCAAAACGTTCTCGAATTCTACCGCGTAGTCTTTGTTCGTGATCTTGTTCAGGTAAATGTCGACGTCCACGGCGCTCGCTTTCGTTTTTGAACCGAACTTCTTACTGAGCTCGACGAAGTACTTGTCGACGTCGACGTTGCGAAGGAGGGGGTCCTCGAGTCGCTCGTTCCAAGCATCGCGGCAGTAGTATGCGTCGGAGAGGATGGTTCGCGATGAACCGATCAACCTCTGCGGCAGCGTTTCTTCCAGATTAGAAAATATTTGTTGGAAAACCCGCGCTGTTCGGCACACACGATGCATGTAGAGCGCCATGTTGAAGAGCTGCTCCCACCGTTGTTGGACTGTCTGATCAAATCGCGCTAAATACATAACCAAAAGACGCAAAAAAAAAATTTACTTTTGGTTGTAGAAGAAAATAAATGGTGTATGAAGAATTTGGTTGTATCAATTTAAAAATAAAAACTCAACAATATTTTAAAATTTTTGTTTTATTTTATAATATATTTTGTACTAAGTACTGTAGAATTTGTTTTACCAACAGATAAGTGAGCTTAATTAACCTCGGCGCGTTCGATTGGTTCGAACCGTTCGAACCATAGACACGCCATAGAGTTATTACAATCTATGGTTCGAACCTTTTGTAAACATTCAGGAATTCCCATGTATGGGGTAAATGATTCGGTGGTTGAATAAACTCTATGATAACATGTAATGCTAGACAATTTTCAAACTGAGAACCGTGTAATCCGGTAATCTTTGAGATCGGAAAAACCTCCTTGGAAAAAACGAAACGAATGTGGAGAAGAGAAGAGAGAGAGGGAAGGGGGAGACATTTTTACCTTATATGGAGGGTGTTTTCTATCTGTCACTTGCTCCCCCTTGAGAAATGTCATGATTCACAGGACGTTTACGTCAAAGGTGATCGCTCCGCCTTTGTAAAGCAGTCCACACGGCACTCTCGGCGCGGATACGCTTCAAAGGACAGCGGAATAGCTCCAAAAGGCGCACGCCCAAACATCCGTCGCAAGGGTCGCAAGTGGTAGTGGTCACACCTGCGTCCCTCGAAGAACGGTTTTCCTTTCGACACGACGAAGGTGCGATCTTCGACTGCATCGTCCTCAGTGTGACCGTCTGGGCATCGAGAAGAAAGAAAGGTAACTATTATCTCGTAGCGGCTCAAACCCGGCTCAAGAAAAGCAAACGGAATTCCCGATTTAGGTCGAATGTGTGACGACCGGTGTGTTCGAAAATGCCCCAAAATCCGAGCGGTCGCCGAGTTGAGACCGGATAGATTGAGCGTTTGCGGAAACAAAAAAGCGTAGAAAAAAAATTGTAGATGAGAGTAAGCAGGTGGTTGGCTGTAATGCTATAAAAGAAGAAAGAAAGAAAAAAAGTCGCGGTGTCAGAACAGCTGTTTTAATGAATCTGTTTCACGGAAGTCCGTGACTGTCATTTTAAGAATTATGGCTTTGTCGGAACGCAGAAATAAGCTTTTTAATCGCGTAATTAAATAGATTTTTACCTAATTGAGTGAGTCTGGATAAACACTGCCCCGACTGGTGTTTTGGAAGCGAGCAAAAATGATTGAGCAAACGGGAAAGAAAAACGGCTCGGCACTACAGGTGGATATGGGTGTGGTTGCGCCACCGTATTTTGACTAAAACAAATGACTCGCGAGCGTAGTGCTCGCGAGTGACTATTTTTCAGACCCTAACTACTTTTTCATTGAGGTATGCATTGGTCTGTCGCGATACACGGGCGCTTACAATTAATTAGCGTTATATTTTTATTGTTTTTTTTAGTTAACAGTTTTGTTTTTTTCCAAGGCATTTTAGCGGGGCACATTTTAGATTGCTTCGAATTTGGATTACTTCGAGTTGGATCAAAGCTGCATCAATATCCATGTTGTCTTGTTCTTCGATCCGCTGCACCTCCGCGACCCTCCACCAAGGCCATCCCAATTCTTATCGGTGCAGGATGTTCTCTTTATGGGAAACATGAGCCTCATTCACCGGGATATGACGTGGATATGTTGCCCCCTGTGTCTCTCTCACATCCCCAACCCTCAAAAAAAATAAAAAAAAATAAAAATAAAAATATATATATATTTATATATATATTCTAGTTTATTGTGTTCTTATCTTGAGCTAAAAGTAAATGACAGAGTTTAACTTACTCTACTGTTATAGCCACCTCCAAGAGAGGCAGGCAGAGGTAGAAAATCGTAAATAAAGAATCGGAGAGTAAACAATCTGTGACCAGCAATTGCACTTAGAATTTCGAGCTTTGTAGTTTCACTGGTTTTTGTGTCCTTTACGTGCAAAACTTACTAAAATATATCTGGGCCTCATATGTTCGCAGTTCGCAAAATAATTTTTGCGAGCTCCGACTTGCTTGATTTGTGGAGTGCATGCTTAATTGGTGCACAATCCCACTAAAAAGAGCAACTGGTAACTAGAAAATAATAGTTTCCAGCTTGTCCCCAAAAAACAAAAAAATTACGTAGTTTTTTCAGCGCAAAAATAAACTATGCACCTCTGAACCCTCATCCTCCGCCCAAAGGTAGCACTAGAGGTCTGAACGAGATGCCAAAGTTTCAGCCCGAACCGATATCTTATTCAAAAGTTATAAGTGATTTTGTGAAAATTGCAATGGGAAAATGGGGCTCATTTTCGGCTGTTTTCGGTTTCTGGCACCATAGAGCTCCATGTATCCGAGAGCTTCGTCGGCCGCCATTTTCCCATTGAAATTTTCAGAAAATCCCTTATAACTCTTGTATAAAATATTGCTTTGCGCTGAAACTTCGGCATCTGGTTCGGACCTCTAGCTCTAACTTTGGAGAATGAGCTTACGGCGATGCATAGTTTATTTTTGCGGCGAAGAAAACCCTGACAATTTTTGTTTAGAACACCCTGTACTTCCTTCGCTTTACCAATGTCTTAATCTTTATCTTGGTAATGGTGCTTGGACATACTTTACTAGACCTTGTGTAATGAAAATATTAATTCACCTGGAGCTGAAACCTATCTTATTGATGTTGCAGCAAAGTTGGGACATTATTCCAGGAAGAGAACTGTAAGCAAAATTGGATACAGCAGTACACGAGCAGATGTACACAGGGCATCCAACTCGCACTTCAAAAACGGTACAAGCAGTGAATGATGCGCAGCAAACGTTTGCAGTTTGTGACATCCTGTTAAAACAATGGAATGCCACGGAGTGGTGAAGGGTGCACTAGAGCGACAACTTTTGGACGTCGCGTAGAGTGCCTTGTCTCTCCGTCGTCCATTCAATGCGTCGTTCACAGTTCCTCGCGCATTTCCCCCCCCAGGCGTCATGGCGGCACACCCAGACTCGGTGATCCAAGAGCTGAGCCGGCTACACATCAACCACATGACGCCCCAGCAGTACTCCCCGACGCGGGGAAAGAAGGTGGCCCCCGTCGTACCTCCCAAGCCCAAGAAGGTTGTGAGCGGTAGGCCAGACAATTCCCGAGGTAAGTGCGGATCCGGTCCATCCTTTGTCTTCTTCAGCATCTGGAATCGTGGCTTGCACAAGTTCTGCACTTTGTTGCGCCACAAGTGGTGGCAAAGCAGTGGAGTTGTAGTCAAAGGCTACAAGACGTACAAACAAGGGCACACATACTAAAAGCACAAGGTCACAGCGTGTTTACTGCACTTTATTGGTTTAGCTGATTACAATATATGAACAACAAGATGGCTGATGCCGTGTCGTTGCACTTTCGGCGCTCTTTATTGGTGTCATCGACTGAGCGCAGCCGATCCTACGAGCCGGTGGGACCAATCGGAGAGCGCTGAAAGTGCGACGACTGTCACCTCGTTGCGCATCCGTAAACAAGAATTCTACACTATGAACCGTCATACGCTTTGAAACGACTTCTTGTAACTAAAGCCCCTCTACACGAAAGAGAAACAACATCCTTTGAAGGGAACTGCTTGTTATTCTGAGACCTCCTTGATGGCGTGCGAGTGCTGGAGAAAACAAAATAAAGATAAAAGAGTGCATGCAGTGGAGAAGGAGCGAGAGGAGGAGTGAGAGGAGGGAGGGTGGAATGCCTTTGCCTTCAGAGCACAGCGGGTGTTACGAGCCGAGGTACTTAATCAAGAAGTGCCACAAGCGCAACGTCATGGCTCTCAACGTCTTTTTTGGGTGGGTTAGTCATGGCTAATTCAATCAGATTCAGAAAGCGGACTGTGACCGTGTGCTTTTATTTTGTGTGTATGCTGTGTGTGTCTTCTATTCTTTGGTTTGCACTCTGACTTACGATTGCACAAACTGTCCCCAAAAAAAAGTTAGTTTTTTTTTTCTTTTCATTGCAAAAGAAATTATGTTTTGCCGAACGCTCATTTTCCAGTCAAATGTAGTGTTCGGGGTTGAACCAGAAGCCAAAGCTTCAGAACTAGCCGTTGTCTCATTAAAAGGTTATGCAATTTTTTAAAAATTTCAATGGGAAAATGCAGCTAAATTTCGCCTCGCCATTTTCCCATTGAAAATTTCAGAAAATCACTCATAACTTTTACATAAACTAACGCTTAGTTCCGAAATGTTGACATCTGGCTCGGACCAGCAGCGCTACATTTGGGCAGTAAATAAGCGTTCAAAAATTAGTTTATTTTTTCATTGAAAAAAAACCTGTACATTTTTTATTTATTTTTAACATTTTGTAGAAATGCCATGCCACTAAAGATCTTGGCACAACCCCGATGGCTGCAACTATGAGAAAGCAAAATATATATTTTATAAAATGTTTGTGCTGGAGGGGGATTGGAGATGTCGCTTCCGTTCTTATTCGGGGTCCTAAGGCCAGTTGCGATATCTTAAGACGAGAGAACACACTGGCACGCTGGCGCCATTTATGAGGCGACCGTGGAACATCGTCAAAAGTTTTTCGAGCCAGTTGCGAAAGAATGGCGCGGAAATTGCCAATGTTCCACGGCTACCCAATAGACGGCGGCAGTTCGACCTCTCATCATAAGAGATCACAAGAGGCCGTTAACACTAGGTTGAAAGCAGTCGCGAGTGCGCGAACGGGCCTTTAGACGTAACCGGCGTCCCCCCTCGCAGGTCAGGGTGCCGACGCGACCTATGCCAACTGCACAACGGCCGCCGAGACGTCGTCCGCCGAGCCAGCGTCCCTTTCGGGGCCCATGCCCTGCAAGGCGGAGCCCCAGGCCAGCTCCGCAGCCGCCTTCGAGCTGCACGGCCGCGTCATGCCGACCTCGGCCCCCGCCGCGGGGGCAGAGTCAGAGCTGGACCTTCCCCTCCCCCTCCCCCGCCCACACTGGGGCGGGTGCCCTCCTACTCAGCCTCACAGCAGCACCAGACGTGCCGGGCCGCCTCGTACTCGGAAGACCTCCCTCCCCCGCCCCCTCTCCCCGCGCTCCCCGGACAGCCTGACCTACGGGACGACCCAGTCCTCCTCGGGGGCTTCCTTCCACCACTTCAGGCCCCAGTCGTCGGCGGTGAGTGGCCCTCTTCGTCTGTCCCCGGGCACTCTTCGTAGCGGGACAGACTTCGCGACTCGAGTTCCATCAGCAAAAGCGCCCAGCGAAATCAAACCACTTCCAGTTGGATTATGGAAGTGGTCCCAGGTGGAAATGAGGCAGTCCAGCTGGGTTCCAGTTGGACCCAGCTGGATCTGCCTCATTTCCAGCTGGGACCAGTTCCATAATCCAGCTGGAAGTGGGCTGATTTTCGCCTGGGCGGTATGCTAGAAGTGTTCCACATAATAGACCTTTAGAAAAGATCCTGCGAGGCATCTTGGCAATCTTGGAACGTACCGCATGGCTCGAGAAATGGACCTTTTGCAAAGCGTGCGGCGGCATCCGTGGCACCGAAAGGATTGCCGGGAACGGCAGGTACAGCCAGTTCTGGTAGACAATGGCGAGCGGGTCGGGGCAGGCGAGCAACTCCGGTAGCCTCTCGCTCTCTTGAGACTTTGCACGCGGTGGTTTGGGATTTTTGAAAAAGGTCTATTGATGGGCCGTTCCGATGTACAATTGGGCCGACTTGTAGGCAATGTACGTCCTGGAAGCGGTGCAGTCCCTTCTCTTACCACCGGGAGTTCGGAACACAAAGAAAATGGAGCGAACACATAACTAAGCCGATGCAGACCCTTTTTTGTTATTGTTGGGCTGCCTTTGCATTCTAAAATAAAACATGCTAAACCAACATGAATAGCTTCATCAGTTCATCAGTACTCCTTCGCATGCCGTACGTCGGATTGCAGTAATGTGCTACGAAGATGGGAGGGGGCTGCATATTTTCATATTGGTTTATTGTGCTCTGTGAAACAGCAGAGTCTATGCTTTGGAAAGCGTACTAAAAGTACATTTTGAGCACTACCATAGAGTGTCCCAACCAGACCGCAGGATTTAATTTTGTACTCAAAAACTTGATTTCTTGAAAAATGGCAATATTTTTATTCCGGTACAAAATACACACTGCAATCAATTGTAGAGCACACTCAATGAATGTTTCCTATGACTCTGTTGGCACACTTTTCCTCTCTTGAGATAATTCTCAATAATACTTCTGCTTAATTGCCGTCTCAGTTTCGCCAATGACGTGTTGAATCTCCGCCTCAAGTCTGGCAATTGTTTGTGGTTGGTTGGCACAGACGTAAGATTTTACAGATCCCAAAGAAAGAAGTCACATGGTGTCAGATCACACAACCTCTGTGGCTAATTCCAGTCATTGTTGAGTGAGACGTCATTTATTTCATGTGTTTTCTATAGAGAAAGGAGCTGATTGCTGTGTCATAAAATTTGCAATCCATTGAAAAATGTGTGTATCTCGTTCAACCACGCCCGAACCTTTGTTCGTTTGCACCGTTCAAGGAACATCAAGGAGGCAATGTTTGCATTCACAACCTTTTATTTAACATTCCGATCATCTTATAGTTAACCCGTGTGTTATGCACAAAACCAAACAGAAAATCTAAACTAAACAACGAATTCACAAAACCCGTTTAAGAACAGGGCGGGAGCCATGGATGCAAAGCGAGTCTGCAACCACTCCAACCAAACATTGATTTGCTCAAATGACCGCTGTTCGCTAAAACGTCATTCATGTAATATGTGATACAGAACACCCTCCCCCCCCCCCCCGAGTAATGCGGTTAAAAGAAGCTTGTTTTAGCGAATGCCGTTTTACCGACCCCAGTTTGTTGAATCCCTTTATAGAGAAACCCAGTTTAGAGAGAATGGCAATGAACCTCCTTTTAGCGAAGTTGCCGCAAAGCGGCGCATACGGATGGGTCAGGTGAATTAACATTTTTGTAATGAGCCGCCGCAGACTGCCGTCACCAAGCGGCATAAATGCGGAGGAGGGGGAAGGGAATGGGGGGGGGAGGGGAGGGAAGGGAAGGGAGGGAGGAGGATGATGAGAAGGAGGAGGGAGGGAGGTAGTGTAGGTGGAAGGGATGGGAAGGGAAGGGGGGGGGGTTACCACATGCCCCAGTGATATACGTGCAAAGAAGGAAAGCCTTTTTTAAACAGCCTCCCTTTTGATAAACGGCGTTTCTCTAAACCGAGCTTCGATAAAACGTGCCCGTTCTCTGAAACGTGTTTCGATTAAATGGCGTTCGATAAACCGTAGTAAACCCTATGACGGCTGCGTTGAGGGGTGACATTGAAATAATAAAGCCGCTATTTTTACGTTTTATAGAAGTGACGCCACAAACGTCTAAATAATTTTGAAATATTTTGACGGTGGACGTCGAAATAGTCACTGCAAATGGCCCTTTGCAGAGACCAATATGACATCAATTTTTTTTTTTCTGTGCAGTGCATACTTTTGGCAGGAGCGATTTGACCAGCATTTGTGAAACACACTGTGTATTTTTCCATGTGCAATAACATACCAAAATGTCGCAACATCTGCTAAAGTAAGTATAATGCAGGCAGGTGGGACCTCGCTAGGCTAAACCATTTATGTCATGCACACTGCATCAAGGATGTTGGAAATACATGAATCGGAGTACTGCAATGATGTAATAAACCCATCTGATAATGCATTTATTTCCTACGTGCCTTTCATTTTATGCAAAACATTCCTTTGCAGGAACATTCGTCAGTAAACAAAAAGTTGGCACATTCGACAGTCAGGCAATGCACGCTTTCTTTGCATGTTGGGAGTCCGTGGCAGCTAGCCAGTGTGAGGCTCTTAGAGCGTGCGGAGTATGGTTGGCTGGAATGTCCGTTAACCTACAACAGCAACACTATGTAATAGCAGAGAACGCAGTGAATTGGTGTGGACTCTGTATGCTGAAGATTTAATTTTGTTTATTGTAATGGCCGTTCGTAATTTTTAAATGGTAGTGTATGGTTGGCAGTGTTGGGAAGTACTTCAAGTACATTGTACTTAAAGTACTACTTCAAGTAGGTTTAGGAAACTGTTACTTTACTTGAAGTACATTCTCTGAGTATGTACTTGTACTTTACTTCAAGTATTTTTTTCGGGTACTTTCCGAGAAAAGTACAATTCCCAACTTCTAAGTACATTCCCGAAATTTGGTTTTGTTAAATTTGTATCACAAAATGATGCTTTGTCAACTCTGAAGAAATACTGGGAGGGATATTCTACTCTCACCAGAAACATGAGCAGACTAGGCATCGCTCCGCTTGTTCTGGGGTGCGGGGGGGGGGGGGGAGGGAGGGAGGGAGGGGAGGGGGGAAGGGGCTTTCCAGTAGCTTTGAGCTCTCGCTACTTCTCGGTCCGTCAGCGTAAGCGAGGAGGTTTAAAATATTACGAGAGCAAAATTAATCATAATCTAGCACCTGAAACTGGTGCGGAACAATTAAACTTTCAAGTCGAAGAAAGACACAACAAAGGAGAACGTCACACTGTTTTGAGACATTCTCTTTTGTCTTTTCCTTCGACTTGAAAGTTCCTTAATTTTTTCGCACCCCCATCTCAGGTGTCACATTATGATTAATTATCACCAGCTCACTTTCACACTCACTGTTTTTTTTTCACTAAAGAGAGGACATTCCTCTATGAGAGGATTGCTTTCGGAAGCTACGGGGCTGAAGTCATGCTTTCTCCTAGTACATTTAACCCCTTTTGGTGCAACAATCCAGTGGAAGCGGCGCCAAATTCAGAAGAGGGACTTCTGACTTTGGCTCCATTCCTGAAGATAACTACTCTGTGGCCACTTGACTTTATCAAATATTCGCCGCTACTCTGTGGCCACTTGACTTTATCAAATATTCGCCGCTGTTTTTGAAAATAGGTCATGCACACCTGATTACCCCTGGGCAATGCATACCAGTTAAAAATCACTGTATAGGGGAATTAAAAGACATCATGAAATATTGTGTTAAAATACTTGTACTTTACATTTAAAGTACATTGTAATTACAGTACTTTACTTCAAGCACATTGTAATTACAGTACTTTTACTTCAAGCACATTGTAATTACAGTACTTTACTTCAAGTACATTGTAATTACAGTACTTTACTTCAAGTACATTGCACCCAGCATACTTACTACTTTACTTAAAGTACATCACGTATCATTTACTTTGTACTTTACTTGAAGTACCTTTTAGATGTACTTTACCCAACACTGGTGGTTGGTAGAAAATGAGCACTATATTTAAGAATTTCTGCCATGTGTTCTACACTTAATTAAGTAGTGTCTTCCCATTTGCAACCGAAGCATCGTAAACAAATGGCTGAAGCATGATGGTAAAATTGATTACTTTTACCATCATCGTTACTATCACAAAACACCAAACTTGTATTTTGTGCCCATATCTTCCAATTTTAAACACAAAGGAATACCAGATGTAACTTGGTACTGCAGTAGGGATCCATATTATCAATTTACTGTATGCTTCACATATGTCTATAAAACGCATACTTTTACTTTTTCCTAAAATATATATATATTTTTTTTATTTTATATGTTAGGCAGTTGTGAAGACAAAACGATGATAGAGAAGTGAGCGTGCCCTTCTTCAGCTAGCTGTGATCAATGTTGGCTGTGATGCAAAAATATACGCAAGCTGCAGGCATAGGCTGCAGGAGAAGGCATGCATGCTCATATGTGTCTCCTTGTTATACATGAGGAATTTTTAATACAGGTATAGTTTGTTCCTACAAGAAGTCGTCTGAGGTAGGATGCGAAACAGATTAGGTTTACGCGTTCGTCTATATTTGGCTGCATAATAGTGCAGCATTGCTGCCCCGGATACGTGCTAATAATGTCTGTAAAAATCCTGCGAAAGGAAAGGGAGAGAGAAAGATAAACTAAAAAAAGTAAATGTAACACGTGGAGAGCGTGAAAGAAGCTACCAGTCACAAACACTAAGGGGAAAAATATATATTCACATAAAGCTAAAACAGTATCGTGCGGCCAAGAGAAAAAAAAGTAAAATTAAAGCAAGGTATTATTATTATTTTTTTTTTTACGCACAGGATTTTGTGTGGACTATTACACGAGAGGCCCAAGACTTATAATACGACGCCATGAAAGGATAATAGTGATGTGGCACAATAATACAATTAATCGAAGGGAGGTTTGACGAAACATTAATTTGGAGGAACATTTGTTTGGGGTTTCTGCTTTTCTTAGTTTCGTTTTAGCGGCTAGGCCTAATAGGCGCAGGACGAGTAAAAGAAAGAAAAAGAAACGGCGCAAGTCCGAGAAAAAAGAAAACGCGTCGGTTTTGGGGGAGTGGAGGGTGCTGCGATCTATTTCTGTGGTCCCGACTTCGTGCCAGTTTCCTCTTCGTAGAGCTCGGGCGAGCGGGCTCGACTACGGCGGACAAAGTTAGCAGACAACTGACGGCGCGGAAAAAAACACCGTCTGCTACTGAGAGGTCCTCGTTAGCGCCCGCTTCGGAAGAAGAAATGCTACCATGATGCAGATACCTTCTCCTAATTTCACCCGGTAAGAAAGGAATCAGTTTAGGAATCTGCCGAATGCGCGGCAATGTGATTGTAGCGCGCGTTAACTACGTTCGTTGGCGACGTCCGTAGATAACGGGGCGGCTTGATAGATATCGTCTGCTCTCAGGGTATGTTGAACTGCGTTTTCGTTTCTGGCTGGATGCAACTGGTATCGGAAATCAAGGGCCTGATATCACCGCGGACATGGACGAATTGTTTTGGCTGACACCGTCTGACGGATGCAAACGCCTGCTTAGTCGAGAAGTTGTGAAGTGGGTGCGTGGTTTATTTTGGTAGGTTCAGCCCGCACGCGCAATCGCTGTTGCCTAGCGGGGATATCGTCTTCCTGGTGCGTACTTCTCGTGTGCGGAATTCGGAGTTTGCTTTCCATCGCCCATTTGATTTACAAGCCGACATCTAGTGGGGAATATATGAGGCGCGAATCTTCCGGCCTCTTCTCTAAATTGACAGCCCCCCCCCCTTTTTTTTTCTTTTAAAAATAAAGTTTAAGAGAAAGGTTTCCCGACTAGCGGATGTGACAGAGGAGAAGGAACTACTGCATAGAAATGTGCTTATTTTACTTTCTCCAACGGGGAATAAAGAAAAAAAGAAAGATGAACATCGCGCAGCCTGTTTTCTGTCCTTATGTCAGACTGGGGCCCATGCCTTCAGATGTCTACTGTCAGGATGACGCCATCGGCAATGCCTTTCATGCATAGAAGGTTTAGCTTAAAAGTTTACTGAATTTACATTTAGATATAGCCACATATTGCAGTTTCTAACGGCTTGGTTGCTTTATGACAGCCATCTTTTCTGGAGTTCTGATGTTTTGATGGTGACTTACTGTAGTTGTGCAAATGCATTTGACCAGCTGGCGATGTGGGGTCTAATTATAAAAAAAAGTAGACATAGAGTGAGGACACTGCCAATCAGTAGGTGCCTTCAGTGTTCCTTTTGCTCATCCATCTGTTCCTTTGTGGAGGCCTGCCACCTTTGCTGCATTAAACGCTGCCAGCATTGGTGAAGCATAGCAACACAGCTATTCGCCTCTTTCTTTTTTTTCAACAAAAAGGTCATTTTTGCTGGGACTTTATTTTCACACGCTTTGCAGTGAATTCTTAAAAATTGGTTGCACAGATAAATCGGGAGAAAGGTCAACATTTTGGAAACAATTTTGAGACGATATAAATTAGCCAAAAATACACATTCGTCGACTGCATATGAATATATGTAGGTTCTATATGCGACAGGTTTGAAAAACCGAGGCACAAGCGGTAATGAATGCTTACCTGAATAGCATTATTCACAACTTCAACTGGTTTCCTGCCAAAGTGTGGCCAGATTGTAGAGTCTTAATGCATCTGTGAGCCCTCCACTGTATGCTATGATCACACTTTCAATTGCTAACAACTAACAATGCTTTTTTTTGTTTTTTTTTTGAGCACAGGGTTTGGGGTGGCAAGGCAAAAGGCAGGTTTGCTCTGCCTGATGAGGCCCTGTAAGCTGTCACCTGTTGTGATGCAGCATTCGGCTCGAACTGGTGTTTAATCAGTGAAGTACTGATTGAACATAAGCCCCAGCTGAATGCTGGAGCAGCACTTGTGTCCCTCGCGCTTGATTGAGAAAAATACGACTTAAAGGCATGCAACGATTTTCAGACTTTGGCAAAATGAATTGTGAGAATTAGTCTCCAACACTTAGGTATTGTAGAATGAAGAACAGTAAACCATGTTTGCTTGTATGAGCTAATATTAACTTTTTTAAATACGAGGGTGATTCAATAAATAAAGTGAATTTTTTGTATAAGGACTTCTAATACAGATAGAAGCTTACTTCTTTTTGTTATTTTTATTGTTTTACTACTTTTTCACATGGATTTAATTTCTTATGCAGATTACAACAAAAAAAAACTGAAAATTTTACCGAGTAACAAAGATGGCCGTCCAAGAAGCATGCTCCAGGATTGAACAGCGGTCAGTTATTAAGTTTTTGGTTGCTGAAAGGACAAACCCCGTTGAAATTCATAGGAGAATGTCAACTGTGTATGGTGCCACATGTTTCAGCCAAAAAATGTCTACAAGTGGGCTAAAAGCGTTCACGAGAGGCACGAAGTTTGGAAGTGACAATGAAGTCAAAAGTGTTGTGAGCGACTGGCTGAGACATCAGTCTAAAGATTTTTGCGCTTGAGGGAATACGGAAGCTTGTGCACAGATGGGAAAAGTGTGTGACAATGCTGGGAGACTACGTAGAAAAATAAAAAAAGGCAAGCTTCTATCTGTATTAGAAGTCCTTATACAAAAAAATTCACCTTATTTATTGAATCATCCTCGTATTAGAAATTGAAGTTTCTGGTGCCCTCAACCCTTACACCGTCTTCAGAGTCACATGCGCAGTGACATGACCACCATGGAAAACGGAGAGCTTCCAGTTGGGTTCTCAAACACGCTCGCAAGCTCTTTTTTTGTTCTCCGGTGGTCCGGGATGTTTCACCTCGGATCGGAACACTTTTCAAGCTCCGAATTCGATCACGTCGGAATGCCACAACCAGTTGGTATCCCCGATGGTCACAGCCGATGGCCAATCTCGGATGAACGAAAAAACGTGTGCACTCAACACACATTTTTGCCTGTTCTCGTCACGGAAGCGGCTGAGAGGGGGCAGTTTTGTTGACTTTGGGTAGATGGCGCAACAGACACTCCATCGAACAATTCTTAATATCGGTAAAGGGCTTTTGACATGTTTAGCAATGTTTAGATGGTAAGATTTATAAAACTTGGCTTTAAAATGAGCAGATGATTGTGCAACTTGCTGATTCACTACAGCGCACTTTTTACAACGTTACGTCGTGGTTCCCATGGCCGCCACACGTGATTGCCGTCCGGAAAATAGTTGGGTTATTGCTTCGGTGTTACGCCGTGGAATCTGGAATCGTGGCGTTCTGGTAAGGAAGGGGGGGGAATCAACGGGTTTTCTTTTACTTGGGCTAAGATAAACAAAATATAACTAACACGCTGCAGATTCTTGCGACGTTAAAATTGTTGCATCGCCCCTTTAAAGGATCCAGTCCACTGGGCCTTGTGTTGGGTAAACGCCGATCTCCACATAAAACAAGCTGGACGAAGTGGCCCTTACGCGTAGAGCAAGTCGTCTGCTTCTTGCGCAGGAGTTGCAGTGGTGTCAGCACAACGCCGAGCTCCGGTTGCCCTTGATTGAAAGGATAGTGGGTAGACCTCAATGCTAGATGCCTTGAGGCCTACCCACTATTTTTTTCAATCAGCCAATAAGAGCTCGGCATTGTGACATCATCGCAGTCCCCATGGAAGAAGCAGACAAACTTACGTTCCGTATAGTTCGATCTCCTCGCGAATAACCTGCCAGGGCCCAAAGAAGGCCCGTATTGCCTCAAATAAACGAGCGCTAAACCTCTAAACGAGACGTCGTTGTTTGCTCCTCAGAGCACTTACGACACGGGCTCCATCTACGAGCCGATAGTGCCCCGGCCGCCCAGCCAGATGTCAGGATACTCGAGTACAGGCTCGTCGCTCTACTCGTCCTACTACCCGGGCCGGATGCCGCTGGGGGCAAGCCCCCACACCGGACAGGCCAGGAGGCCGAGGTGGACCACCTCACAGACCTCCTCGTGCAGAGCATGGAGAACTCCGGGGACCCAGACTTCTTTGGTGGGTGCCGTGCCCTTCTTTCTTGCATGTGGGGACACTCTCTCGGGCCGTTGCTGTCTGTGGAGGCGTGCAGCATCGGCACTGCCCCGAGACGGTACGCTGCGGGCCCATGTCTTTCAGATGCGCCTGTGCTTCGCACGCGCTCCTGCGGTGGAATTTCTGACCGGCATCATTCACTTCGCTCGACCGATTGCGTTTCCAGCAAACCAGTTCTCTCTGACCGGATCAAATAATGCGCAATGATCCAGAGACAGGTGTTGTGCACAAGTTATGCCTAACCCGTAAGTGTTTTAGAATCCAGAGAGGAACGAGCATGTCAGCGGTGCTATGGGGCTCTAGTACCAGCATCTTTGCTTTGCAGAAGAGTGTTGAAATGGGGGTCGATGCATTGCTGACGCCAAGAGAATGACATCATCATACTGATATAGCTATTTCGGGACAGCTTGATATTCCACTTGATAGCACTGGTTTCTTTTTCTTTTTACATATGCAGCATTGTTGTTTTAGACATTGTTTTTACTTGTGATGAAGACCAGATCATTCTTTTTAAATGATGCAGTGATGTTTATCTCTCTATATCCTCACCATGCTAACGCAGAGGATGATGAAGAACCTCCTGTGATTGGTAAGAGCCCGAAGCCATTCCTCAATTGTTCTTTTATCGTGGCCTGAGTGTTAAATTTTTGTTTTGTTCTCTGTGGCAACAAAAAACACAATGGAAGATTGCTGCAAGATTGTACAGCTGGCTAATCAATTTCACAGGCTGTTTCTTTTATAAGGTGAAATGATTTAGAAAGAAGGGCTTTGGAAGTGATTTTTTCAGGATAACGTTATTGCCCGCAATGAACATCAGTGCACAAGTGTAAACTGATGATTAACAAACTAATGACCTAGAATACTATGTAATTCACTTTCTAAATATTCACATTAGGTTGCGCATTCCAATCGGAAGATTTTCCCATAGTCAAAATAGTTTATAGCTGTTGTTGGACTTTAGGACTGAAAATTCTACCCTACAGTTTTCATTGGCACCTCAAGTTTGCATACCAAAACTGAGAGGAATAAAAGCCCCAAAAGCTCTGCGTTTCAAGAGATGTTGGAGTGTGACATATATTTGCTGCAGCGATGCCGCCCTTCGATAACGCGCTATTGTCAGGTTGGCTGGCAATGACTCACCACTTGCTTCTATGGCAGAAGCTGACGTCGCTTCCGAGTTCTCGCTTCTTTGTTTTGCATTGCAGTCTCTTTGCATCTTAAGTTGTGATAGGGCAAAACTTTTTCCGAAACAGGTTTTGGACCTGAAACAGGGATTTCGGAAGGTTTAGAACGGCCGAACCTCGGTATGTTTCGGATAGGTTTGGATAGTTTCGGAGCATGGCCAGACCACATTATTGAGCATTGCAACTTCTAGAGCGCAGCTCTTAGGCGCTCGTTTCCGGCTTGAGCGGCGTCGCCGCCGTCATCACCTTCGGCGTATTTGGACACATTGCATGGGCATAACCGCGCGTTGCATTATGAGAAAATTTCCCTGATAAATTTAGCGGAAAATTTTTCCGCTAAATTTAGCAGGGAAATTATTCCGCTAAATTTAGCGGGGAACTTTTCCCGCTAAGTTTAGCGGGAAATTTTTCAATGCAATGCTCAATAGCGAGCTATTGAGGATTGTAACTTTTTTACAAAACAATATTATAAACCACATCATATAACTAAAATTCTAGATATAAATACTTAAATCCATAAAATAGGCTTGTTCAGATAAAGTTTGAGATACGAAGATATTAAATAACGAACACCACGGCACGAAATGTTGTAATTTTGTGTCGGTCAAAATGGTTTCACTTTTCACACCTTCCATAGTCATGTCGTCGAGTGACCAAAACAAAGCGGGCAGGTAGGTGAAATCGATTATCACAGATGGCAACACTCGTTTGGATCGCATCAGTAGCTCGGCGACGTGTGTGGTGTTCGTTCCAAGCGCCGGGAACGTTCCGGTTTACTTTGACACAACACAGGTGGCATGTGGAAGTGACTCTGTCGGAAGACCTCCGACATCTGTTATGCAATTGAGAATATGCGCACATGCTGCCCGATAAGAAATAAACATTGCAGATCATGGTACAGTTGTTTCCAACAAACTTGATAAGTATACCATCAACACGAGTACTTGCATACGTTTCCGAGCGGGTGCACCGAGCGACTATTTTTCGCAGCAGCACAGGCTGCAAACAAATGGCGGCGAGACCTTCGCAAAGCTAGAGCTATTTGCACAGTACAGATTGACGAGGTTTGCTTTATTTCCCACCACTATCTGCTGCAGTGGCTATGTAACTTATTCCTAGTTGTTCAACAAGATACTAATAGTTGCTTACCCGATGACAATTATTGCTCGTCCATCGCGGTTAGGCACCTCTTACACAGAGTGCTCCGCTGAAGACCACTGGCAGCATGTTTCCAGAGTGGAAATGAAATCGCTGATCAGTCAACCGTGATTCATGACCAAAATGTTTGGGAGGCCTACACACTGCACCCAGAGCTCTGACACTTGGACACGCACAAGCTGCCGTAGAGCTTTGCTTTTGAGCTCCTACCATCAGTTTGGCCGTCACTTCGAGCACGGACCAAGAATGCGCTCGATGGGTTGACGCACCCGCAAGCCTCGGCATGAGGTCGTAGGATCTACAAAGATTCCCCACACACTGCGGGCGACCTAGTGGAAAACTGATTGAATTTCGGTCTGTATCAATTGATTTAAAGTCTTTAAACACTCCCATGTCCACAAAACCAAAGGAGTAATGCCATGTTGGCTAGATAAAAATGAAACTGCCGACTGCCGAACCTTTGAAACAACCAAAATTTCGTCCAAAAAGTTTTGGAATTTTCCGACACAGTTTGAAACCGAACCTTGGAGTCTCGCATCATCACTAATCTTAAATTTGCCACTGAGTAGTGCAGAGCAGAATTTAGATTTCTTAATTCTAACAGCTGCTATGACCTATTTTGACAACAGGCTATAAATCTCCGTTTCAATAATGCCAGCGAAGGCAAATATTGACAAAGCTGATTAATAAATTTAAATACTGTATTTACTCGCATAATGAACGCACTTTTTTTCCCGAAAAATCGAGGCAAAGTTGGGGGTGCGTTCATTACGCGAGGTAAAATTTTTGCGTCCGTATTTACTCGCATAATGAACGGACCTTTTATCCCGCAAAAATCGAAGTAACTTCTTATCTCTGAACGCGGCGCGGCGACTCCAAAGTCAAACTGCGATGCGCAAAAAAAAAAATGCCCCTCTCCATGTTTATTTTTCTTTGCTTCTGTGTTTGTTTGTATTTTTCCCCCGCCTTTCGCAAGTTGTTTTGTTTGCCCACGCTGCCCATGCTTTCGCGACCTCGCTGCACCAGGATAGAAAAGTGCGTTCATTTCGAGGGCTTCTCGCTTCTCTTTCCAAAGTGTGAGGAGGAGGCGAGGGCAGGATCTTCATTATGTGCGCTTTGCTTGGGCGAGGGCTTCTCTGCTTTTCTTTCTTATCACCTTGCGCGCGGCGCGCGACCCTGGAACCAAACTGCGTCGTGCGAAAAAAGAAAAAAGCTCTTTGTTTTTTTCTTTTCTCTTAATTTCGTGATTTTTTTTTTTGCCGTCTTTCGCAAGCTGTTTCGCTTTGCTTAGGCGAGGGCTTCACCGCTTCTGCTTCCTATCTTCTTTGCGCGACTCGCGACCAACCTGCGTTGTGCAAAAAAAAAAGAAAAAAAAAAGCTTCTTTTTGTTTCGTTTTTTCTTTTCTCTTGGTTCCGTGGATTTTTTTTGTTTGCTGCCTTTCGCATGCTGTTTTGTTTCGCTTTGCTTAGGCGAGGGCTTCTCCTTCTTAACTCCTTGCGCGCGACGCGCAACCCAAAATCCAGACTGCGCTGTGCAAAAAAAAAAATCTTTTTATGCTTTTTTTTGCTTTCGTTGGATCTTTTTTTATTTTTTAACGCCTTTCACAAGGCGTTTTGTTCGCTCACGCTGCACATGCATTCGCAACCTCGCTGCACCAGGATAAAAAAGTGCGTTCATTTCGCGCGCGTGGAGGGAGGGGGTCAAAATTTTGACGTCCAATAAGTTGGGAGTGCGTTTATTACGCGAGTGAAAAAAAAGTCGAAATTTTGAGAGCCGACTTGGGGGTGCGTTCATTACGCGAGTGCGTTCATTGTGCGAGTAAATACGGTAATTAGTTTTCTAATAGTATTTTTTAAGTTGTATTTCAAGATATGTTGCTGTTGATAATGTGATTTCGAAAGAATTGTTTGTTCATTTCGAGGCCTTTCGCCTTTCTTTTAAATACAATTTTCACTTCTTGTATATTAAAATCAATTTATATCAAAGATAGGTTTAACATGGTTGTCCAAAGGAAGTGTTCAATGTCTTTTTGAGCTCTCTGAGAGGAAATCATCTGGGAAGGCAAATTAATAAGTCATACCGCTCAAATGAAATAGGAAAGCCACCAAAAAACAATAGATGGCGATTGGATCCAAACCCATTAATCCCATGTTTTCACGATTGCATCTTAGTAGTTGTCCAGAAAGTCTTTATTGAAAAAAACCTCCCATTGTCAAAACTGACAACGTTGTAGTTTATTGTGTGTGGAACTGGGTAAAGTAAAAAGACTGCACCTTTTCTACTCTTCACAGCTACAACACATTTCAAAAGCCAGTTTGAGTGGTCACTTGTTTTCCTGAGGCACAGGCATGGTTCATTGTTTCTTGCCTCTACCACTTTCCCTAGATAAACTACTTACTGGTCCTGAAACTCTAGCAGTTTCTGCCCTATTAAATTCTGTCACCTCATGCAATGCCAATTCATTAAAAAATGTTTTAAATTATTTTTGAAGCAGACGTCCCACTCTTTTCCATGACATGTGTTAACCAAAGTAATATGGCCCCTAGGTCTCAAGTGTAGGTGGCATTTCCAATTGTCCATCTCTTCGACGAGTACTTGGGGCTTTATGAAAGAGGAGACGCATCGAGCGACTTTTTCTGCGGTGGCCTCTCTCGACCCACGTCCATCCGTTAGGTTCTCCGAGCGATCCGATTGGTTGATCCTTGGTGTCGGCAGCGTGCCTCTGGTGCTTCCATTTGTTCCTAGGGAAAACTATCCAATAGCACAACGAAGAAACTCCAGACCGGGTTGTCTAAGAACCGTTCCTCTACTAACTACAGCTGAAATCTCCCCATTCATCTTCCAGGAATGTGCTACAAATGTGGGGAGAAGGTTCTGGGAGAAGGCAGTGGGTGCACTGCCATGGACCAGGTGTACCACATCAAGTGCTTCACCTGCCACGTGTGCGGTGAGTACTCTTTGGGTGTCGAGCTTAAAGGGCAACTCCGCTCAATTCCGAAGATTTCGGGATAATGAGTGATTTCTAATCAAAAAGGCCTAATAAAAGACACTACGTCGTTTGCTTTGCGAAAAATGGGATATATATTTTTTAATCTAATTTTAAACACGAGCGGAAATCAAAACCGGAACTTCGGCTCCGTCCGGCAACATTGGCCTCGGGCCGCCAAGTACATGGCCATCACATGGTACGAGATGTCACGTGATCCTCGGCCCAACGACGGGCGGGATGGGGGCGGGCGTATGGCAGGCGTGAGTGTCGTCTGCTCTGCACCGCACTCTTCGCCACGTTTTGGTGTCTACGGCATTCGACGACGTCTGCACAACTGCGGCATAAGTCTGCGCACGTGGTGTCCATAGTGCGGACGAAACTCCGAGAGACAATAATCACAAACGGTGAGACGACGACAGTGGTTGTGACGCGAAAGACGGCGGTAACGGCGGGACCACGGCGGGCGGCCGGTCTGCTCCCAAGAAGCGCGCTGCGCAGGCGCGTACGCCAATCACGTGGACATCGCTGAGCGCAGAGAGGCAACGTTGCTGACGTCATGCACTACGCTCGATCGGAGAAGTAAAAACAAGCAAAAGGTGGCCATGAAGATGACGTTTAGCTCAATGTTGGCTCCGCCCATGCCGTAGCCTTGACTGCGCTGTTGGTTGCGCCTGAATTCGCCCGCTCGAGTCAGCCGATTTCGGCAACTTGGCGAGTTGCAAAGTTTGCCGGACCGTTTAAAAAACATTTAGACAGAACTGCGTCGTAATATTTGACGTGTGGTCTTCCTAGGCGATACTGAAGAGGACTGTATTGTTTTTTCAAAACCAAAAATGAAGCGGAGTTGCCCTTTAAGTACCATATTTTCTGGAGTACAGTCTGCAAAGACAAAGTTTGACTGAAAAACACATCATACAGAAATTATCATTAACATAATCTGTCATTCACAAAACATGACATGTCTCATCATGATGAATGGTCTAAGAAAAAACAAATCCTCGTATGTTTGCCCCTGCAAATAGTCCGTACTGCATAAAATTGCAACTTTTAAACATGCATAGTAGTCTGCAGGCTGTAGTCCAGAAAGTATGGTACCCAAGCTTCCAGAGCTTTCCACCTGCACTGGTGGTGAGATTGGACCTCCCTTCCTGCAGTGAAAGAACTTCGTGGAAAGCCCTTCTTTGCAATGGACGGAAAACCCTACTGCGAGGAAGACTATCTGGTGGGTTGACATTTGCTTACCCTTGTGACTGGATTGTTGCCTTTTCTCTGATGCGAGTCATCTTTCAATGTGCGGCAGCACTTGCGGAGAACTTGCAAATGTAGTAGTGCTAAATGTAGATGCTCAGTAGAAAGACAGTGCTGCCTTGTCAATTAAGTCGTAGCGGTGAGGCCAGTACCTTCCTGTAGCTCATTGAAGAAAAAAAGATTGATACTTTGCCATATGGTGAATATCTTTTATCTAGTATTCATTTGTCAAACTCTCTTCAGTCGTGACCTCAAGCTGGAATTCTACACTGAGTATGTTATGCCTCCAAAACTAAATTCTTTCTGCTTCCTTTAATTTGAATCTCACGTAATTATTATCTCATTCAAAACAACTCTGTGGGTATTGCAGGTTCTTAGGAAGTTGTATCATATGCAACTGGTGCTTTTTGTTAACCAATTGACCTTCAATTTTTTCTTCAATATATAATGCTTATCAGTATGTAAGAATTCACTTTGTCCCTGACTGACCATTCTCATTATGCTGCATGTTAATTCTATGATGCAATATTATTAGGATGTTGAATTAGACGACACAACAATGCAACAATAGCATGTTTTGTCTGTTTGGGTATGCTCGTAGCTAAAGAATGCACAACTAAAGGCTGCAGATTTTTTTTTTTCTTGCCGAGTTTGCTCAATTTGAGACAACACACACTTTGTTGTATTGCACTATAAAATTGTGTCTTGGTTTACTCTTTTGTCTATGCTTGCCAATATGCCTGTCTCTTTGAATTATGACTTGCAGAACACACTGGAAAGGTGCTGTGTATGTGAGAAGCCCATCCTTGACCGGGTAAGTGCAAGCGCACAAGACACGGCATGTGGCCTTAGATAGATGACTGTTTATTGGTCCATAAACTTCGGCGGTTTCCGCCATAGTAAATTTTGTCCCCACAAGCAGTGGCAATTCATGTAAAAATAACAAAAAATAAAATTATTATTTCTTTTTAAATTATTATGTTTTTTTAAACAGATGTAGTGACTCACGTGGCCTTTAAATTATTCCGAAATAATATGACCCCTAGGTCTCGAGCAAAGATGGTGTTTAGCATCGTCCATCTTTTGATGGGTCCGTGGGGTTTTATGAAAGAGCAGACACATCCAGCAACTTTCTCCACAGTAACTTCTCCAAACCAACATCCGTTCGTTAGGTTCTCCAAGCGATCTGATTGGTTGACTCCTCGCGTTGGCAGTGCATCGCCGGTGCTTCAATTTGTCGAAAGTGAAAACTCTCCCGTATAGTTACGAAAAGGTTCCAGACCAGGGAATCTAAGGACCGTGAAAGTGGCAAAAGAATTGCGGCAGCTCTCCAACTGGCTTGTGGCCTTGCAGATCCTGCGTGCCACAGGCAAGCCGTACCACCCGGCCTGCTTCAAGTGCGTCATGTGCGGAAAGTGCCTCGACGGCATTCCCTTCACGGTGGATGCCACCAACCAGATCCACTGCATCGACGATTTCCACAAGTGAGTCCCACTTGGGACGTTCCGCCAGCATTGCCGGGCTAGGTCGCCAAAATGCAGCGAAAATTCATGCGTAAGAGAGCAAGAGGGAAGGAAAAGGGTGGAAAAAAACGAACAAGTGGGAAGAGCAGAAGTGCGTAGTCTCTAAACTAGAAACATTAGTCGAGATTTTACAATTCTGGACAGCAGTTAGACTAAAAGTAAACGTCTTAGAATTAACGTTTTTAAAAGGTACCGAGGGGAAAGGAATGCGGTACTTTCATACCGCATCGAGGGACATATTAAATGTGGCCCTCAATGCAGTATGCAGTGTCGCTGCTGGAGGGTACCATGAAGTGGCCATTTGCAACTGAGTGGCCACATGCAACGACTAGATGCTACCTACACTGAGCCAGTTGTTACACCAGTTTGCTTCGTTGCAACCTGTCATAATTGACGTGTCTTCCTCACACATTCTATCATATCCTTTGTAGTTGATGAAACCACCCAGAACATGCTGCTTAAAACATGAACCGGTCTCTTTTCTACGCCATTATACGCATATTTCGTAGATACCGTGCAGCAGAACGGTAGTACTGAGATAGGCGTGCAAAATGTGCACATACATATCTCGTAGGTGGAGATGTTCACGAGATGCATACGAGAATTGAGCATGGTAAGCAGACACTATAGCTTTGACTGGTATCCATAGTGGGGGGTAGACGGCGCACGTTGGAGGCCAGACGACCGAAGAACTTTTCGGTCGATCTATTCTTGGTGACTTTGGTAGGAAGAGAGTTTGGACAAGTAGAGCGCATCTCGGGCTCGTCTCAGACACGAGACGTGGCGCGTGGGTGGCAGTCGGGGGTCTTCGGACGCCACCCGCCCGTAACGCGAGTGTGACTTGCCTCGCAGGAAGTTTGCCCCCGCTGCTGCGTCTGTTCCCAACCCATCATGCCGGAGACTGGGAAGGAGGAGACGGTCAGGGTGGTAGCCCTGGATCGCAGCTTCCACATCAACTGCTACAGATGCGAGGTTCGTCCAAGAGATTTCTTTCTTTTGAATGGGCAGGGAACAACAATCTTGGAATCCCGAAAAGAGAAAAAAAAAAAGTTATGAAATGCGACTGTGAAGTTTGAGGAATCGCATGGCCAAGAGAGAATTCCAGGCTGGTGGAACCCGACTCTGCAGTGTCCGGGACTGCTTTGGCTTCCGTAATGTAGTGAACCGAAGGTACAGTTTTTAGTTGAGTTTCTCTTTTCCTTCTCGAGTTTATTTATACCTATGTGAAGGATTCACATAACCTTGATATTTTTTACAAGTCCCAAAATTTGACGGAATTGTAAATGTGGGTATAATGGACCTCTTGTAGAAATACGCGGTGCGCACGCTGCGGAGTATTTGATGCGCCTGGGTTCGAGAGTATCTAGTTCGAAACAATCCGACATCTTGCATTTCTCGCCTTTGGGCGCCTCGGAAGAAGAAGAGAAAATAAGACCATCGAGAGTCGAGACTCAAGTTTTGATGTTGCGCACAAGGTGAACACGAGTCATCGTACTGACGACGCCCGTTCTAGATTACGACGTGCACCGCAATCATGCCGGTAAACTATGTAGCCTTCGGCTGTCGGAACTATTATCGCCCGGGCTGTGGAACTAGCTTTTTCGCTTCCGTGTGGTAAGCTTCATCCCGTTAAGCGGGCAGCCAGGATTCGTGCAGTCAGGAGAGTTGACAAGTCCGACCCCTCGAAGAACCAAAAAGAAAACGAACCGGTAGCACACAAGACGCCTAACGTGCACGTTGTTTTCTCTACAAATACTCTCCAACCCAGTGCGCCTCAGGTTCGCCCATCGCCCCATAGGTGGCAGCACATATTCGCCAAAAGGTCCATTGGTGCTACATTTTTTATTCATCATCCTAGCCATTCATTTCGTGCTGGTATTGAGGCTTTCTGAAAATTGCATTAGCTTTAGGGATGCATGGTCAGGACTAAGGCGTAGCCGCATCTTCATAAAATTGCTCTTACTTTTTGCAAAGAATTACTTTACGTCGGAAGTTTGGTAGGCAACTTTCAAAGCAGTAGCTTCTGTTCCATAAAACTTGCATGAAAGTGCACAGCAGATTCAAAATCCTCATTAGAAAAATGTATTGGACATCAGTAAGATAAGTCTTTACTGCCCTCAACTTTATCAGGACAGTAGTTTTTTTCTAGTGACAAAACTGAAGCCTGAAATCAGACCCATGGATAGATTGTGGTGAAGGTTATGGTGGTGTACCCAACCGGGCTATACTGTTGTAACTTGCGTGGCAATATTTTTGTATGTCAAATGCACATAGGTCACAAAGGAGCCACAATGTGTATATGTTACAAACCGAAACTGGGCTTACTGAGTATTCGAGCTTAGTGTGACAAAGGTATATATCTATTAGCACCGAGAGCGAACACAAGCGTCGCTGCGGTCGCCGCGCCCTGATTGGGTGAGGTGTTCCGTGACGTCAGGAAGAGGACTCACTCCGCGATCTCGCATCGGCTCGCTTCCCAGCACCGGTTTCCTGGTTTGGCGTTGTGTGCCGCAAGCTCTTCGAGGAGCTGGGCCTCGTTTACCCGGTGTACAAGACGTTGAGTTAGGCCGATATAGACGTGCTTCTGTACATTTTATGAGCCTGCTTCTCACTTTTGCCTTTAAAATTGGGTTACAAATCCCGAAAGCTATCGGCGGAGGCGATTCCGCCGATGAACCTTCCCGTCCCCACACGACAGAAGGCAATTTTGCGAGGGGTCGGTGAAGCGGTGCCGCAAGTGTTTCAGACGCTGGAATTCTGTTCCTTGCATGTTCATGATTTAGGACGATATTACATCCCGCTTCCAAGGCATTTGAAGAGGCATTTATATCATGGGCCTTTGGGTGGTCGGTAAATTAGCTCGCGACCCCGACTCTGCGCTGCCACTCTGCATGCGCTGGTTCGCAGATGTTTTAAAGGCCCTGCGTCTGATAATCTTTGAAGTGCTCATGGAACAGGGTTGTCTTACATAAATCTAGCTTCTTAGTGAAATAATTATATAGTTTATACACCTATGCAGGCATATTTCTTAGAAGATGCATAATTACTGGAAATTAGTTTGTATGGTAGCAGCAAAAACGGCCGAATTGCCCCCAGTTGCCTGTATGATATGTATTGAACTGCCCAAAATATGCACAGCAATAGTACTGTAATTTGTAATCTTTATACTTTTTCCTGACATTCTTTATTTCAGCCTTGGGTATTCGGAAAATACACCGTTTAGTTTGAATTGTCATTTATTTCCAATTAAAAGAGACACTGCTGCAGGTCCCCAAAAGCTTCCTCAGCCTCCAAACTCCCTACAGCTGTCCAGTGGTAGATGTAGGGTGACAGTCTGCGTGCGAAAAACTTCTGGTATTTTAGCTTCAGGACAATTCGATTTAAGTAAAATCTCAATTTTAGGGCTTACGGGACTAATAACGATCTAGACACCTTCGCTTACGTTTGTTATACATTACTTGAGGGTTGATATAAACAAGTCCACAGATACCACCCGTGTAGTCCATTGAGATACTAGCCGAATCCAGCAAAGGTCAAATGCGAGCAATGTATATAATAAATGTTCCTTGTTTTTTTACTTTGCCCCTGCACTTGGGCTGTCTTACTTGTGATTCTCTCCCCATGGCCCAGACTGTATTTAGCACGTTGCTCGAGCAGCATGCAGCTTTTCTGCTTCGGCGATCTTGTTTAAAAACAGAGATACAAAAAAAGTATACATATCCTGCCAATTCATAAAGACCATCAGCAGCATTTATTGTGGAGATGTAAATCTATAGTGATGCTCCTGCAGTTGTGGCCATATTTATTTATTTTCATATACCAGCTGTGATTCATGCGTTGTCTGCCCTGTCAACCACACTTAAAATGTTGGTTGAAGTTTCGCCTGCAGCTACAGGCCATACCTCAATAAAGCCACATATAAAAATTTTCACTTCCTACGAAAAACACGCCAAAAAAATTAAATAGAAACGAGCGCGACGACAGCTAGCGTCGTCACAGCCTCCACAGGGCGAGCGGGGCGAGTCGGGGAAAATTCTCTCCTCGCCGTGACGTCACCCCGGTTCGCCGTAAGGGGGCGCCACGCCAACTTCTCGGGGCTAATAACCAGCAAAGACTAAAAAGTTTTAACCCACATTCTGCAGGACTGTGGACTGCTGCTGTCTTCCGAAGCAGAGGGCCGGGGGTGCTACCCGCTGGACGACCACATTCTGTGCCGCAGCTGCAATGCCCGTCGTGTGCAGACGCTCACTTCCAGGATGGTCTCGTAGTTCCAACGAGGCCGGACGAAAGAAGCACGCCCCTTGCTGTGTGCCAATGTGATATGCCAGAGAGAGAAAGGTTGCACCTAGAGGGATTGTGAAACAACCTTGGGAATTATAGTCATAATTTTTACGGTGCGAGACACCTTTCTATTGGAAGGCCACAATTCCACCACGTCATCTAAGGGCGGACTGCTTTCCCAATGTACTGGCTTTATCTAGAGCAGAGTGGAAAGCTGTAGGATGTTTGGGCGACACAAGCCAGGGAAAACGATTTAATGATTCTGTTTGCACCAGCCAGAGAGCATTTTGCCGATACGAAAGCCACGTGCATCACAGTGACTTGGCTTTGGACACTCCTCTAGCGGGGCGAAGGACTGGCTAAACAGATCCTTCTCCGGCCGTCTTTTTAAATGTCGCTAGTGCACGGAGCTGCCCAGAACTTCTTGCAAGTTGAGAATATTTGCGTAGGTCAATTTTAGTTCGTCGTTTTTGCAACTAGCGTCTAAAGACTGAATCGTGTGTCCTCTATACAGATGTTGTACAAGCATCAAGGGTTGGTGTTCAACTTTTACTGTGGAGCCAACATCCGAGAGTTGTTTCATGGTCCCTTCAGTGCCAGTTAAGAAAGCCAGCTTTTGTTCTTTCACCACTATAGACTAAAGTCTTGTGCGACGTATTGCTGCCCTCTAGCCACAAGTGACTGTTGTGCTATGTGTACCTACGAAGTATAGTATTAAAGGTCAGTCAATTTCCACATTTTTACCTATGTAATGTACATATCCACAATGAAGTACAGTGCCAATGTTGTGCGAGACAAAAAGGTCAATAAAGTCCATACCTTTATGTACGTTTCCGAGCAGATTTTTTTTTTTTTCTCCTTTCAATTGTGCTTGATAAAACTCGAATGGCATTGCTTCCCACAGCTTGACAAAAACAGTGTGGCAATCCCCGAGCACCTTGTTATAGCCAAAATGAGACTGCAGTATCAGCCTACAAGAGTGTGAACACACTAACTGCCGAATTCACAAACCTCACTCAAATTGAGGGTCCCCTCCACTTCCTCGAGGAAGGCATGAGGGCCGGCGTTGGCCAATCGCGACGGCGGATCCGTTATTGCGATTGGCCAGCGCCCGCCCTCGCGCTTTCCTCAAGGAAGTGGAGGGGACCCTCAATTTGAGTGAGGTTTGTGAATTCGGCGGTGATCGATGCCACGTTTCTTCAAGCTGTCTGAAACTATGGCATTTTGCACTTTCTAAGTCTGCATTGGGTCAGCATTACATGACTGCAGCAAACCTAATTAACCAGTACAGAAATAAGTGGCTCAAGGTGCTTTGAATATAAAATGTGGATGTGTGGTGTTCCCCACGAGTGAAGAATCTCGTCTGAAAGAATACGCTGGTTGAAGTGCTTGTACTGGGGACACTGGCTCCATTCTTATACGAGGGGCAACTAATAAGTTTTGCCTCCTCGGCTGTAATTTTTTTTTATTCAGTGATCAAATGGAAACACGTTACATTCGAATTAAATTGTAGAAACTCCTCTTCTACAGGGACATAATACTTTTCAATATAGTCCCCAATGGCGGCGATGCACTTCTGTTACTGGTGCACTGCTCTCCTCGTGCCGTCGTAAATGATTGTGGGCGGCTGTTGACGACACCAACGGTGCATTGCATTGGTAACCTCATCGTCGGATACAAACCGTGTACCCTTCAGATGTTCCATCTTGGACAACAGCCAAAAGCCTGATAATGCGAGGTCCAGGTTGTAAGGTGAATGAGGCAAAACATCTTGGAACTAGTTCCTCCAGCACGGCGTTGGTGTCAACAGCCGCGCTCAATCATTTAACGGCATGCAGACAGTGCAGAGTGTAGTGCTCTGGTGGCTGAAGTGCATCGCCGTCGGTGGGGATTATGTTGAAAAGTTATGTGCTCCTGGGAAAGAGGAGATTCAAAACTTTTATTTGAATGAAACACCTGAATTCTATCATTAAACAAAGGTTACAGCCTATGAGGTCAAACTTATTGATCATCTCGTACATTCAACAGTATGGACCTTTGAGATGGAGCTAAACATACTCTGCTGCAAAGAAAATTCAGCACGACTGAATAGTATACCTACATCTTGAGAACTTTATAGCTCTTCAGGTTCAAGGCAACAAAAATCACTTGTCTAAAAATCTCTTTCGAGCATCCTCGCCATTGAAACTCGAGTTCATTAGGTTCATCCACTAGGTGGGGTCTGCGGAGCCTTGCCACGTCAGTCAACCCAGAAACAAAAGATGTCTTTGTCGACAAAACGTCGCAACATCTGTCGGTGAAACGAGCGGGCGCTCGTTTCCACGAAATGATTTGTCGATGAAACATCGCAGTGTCGACGAAACGATTTGTCCACGAAACGTCGTTCGACGAACTGATTGCTACCGCTTTCCTTTCCGCTCGCTGCCAACGGGGTCCTCCATCAACTCCGCTGATCCACAAGGGGTCCGCAAAACATCAATGGTTGAGAACCACTGCACTAGGCAACGTTACTTTGCACTAAGTGAAAGGCCAGGCAACAGAATCTGCATACCACACAAGACAGGCTGAAGTTGGCTGGAGGCACAAGCTATTGGCTTCAGAGGCTGCTCCCACGGAAACAGCTCAGGGTCAGTGCGGTCCACGCATTGAAATTACATACTTGTGACTGCATGTCGTAGGTGGGAGCACCAAGAACAAAGCTGCTGAGATGATGACGTGCCCATTACGAGTACGTTTTTCTAGATAGGGCTTCCAGCATTCCTGTACCCCTTTTAAGAACAGAATGAGAAAAATGACAGAAATGTTTCTATTTACATTGCCTTCTCGTAAATTGTCTTTAGCTCTAATAAAGACTGCCTTTAGAACTGCAAGTGCAACGTAAACTAGGAAAAAGTTAATAAACACATTTTGGTTAATTACCCAACCGACTCCCGTATTACTCGAGAGACTCCCGAATTTTGACTAGTTTGTACGGTTGCAAAATTGGCAAAAAATCTCCCAGAAAACGGACGGCTGCAATGATAGGGAGGCCCGGTGGCTGTATCTCGCCAGCATGAAGCGTGCAACATAAATGTAATTTGTTGTCAATATTTTTAGAAAACCGCCCCGCCCGCTGCCGCTGCCCCCATCCTCGCTTAAAAATTCTCCCCGATTTGGTTTCTCTGGACTTGGCAGGTATGCATCTCCCATCCATAACACCCACTTAGCACAACAGACATGCTGTGAAGACTTTACAAAATTGTCTTCCTTTTTAAATTTTGTATGAAGTAGGTCAACTATTTTATAAAACAACTCTGCCCATTTACTTTCTTAGAGTTTGCAAAGAGCGACCTATTTCAACCTACAAACCAATAAAGGGGATCCTAAAATAAAATCCGAAATACAACTCTGAGCTTATGAGCATTGCACACAAAGACCCCATTGCAAGCTGCTCTTTCAGGAGCAAATGTGGTCTTGGCTCTCATTCACCTGAGGGCTCCAGCAAGTTGCGGCTGGCTCTCCGAGATCCGTGGTAAGTAGTCACTGAGCAAGCTACGCATAGAGGACAATCCCCCATTTTCTTGTAGCTTTCTACAGGGCAGTCAGTATTGGCAGTTACTGCAGACATTACTGCAAATAAAAAATGTGGCTTCCTGAGCTTTATGATCTCCTGCAGCAGGCCAATTGTATGAAGTGGAAGGTTTACTTTACAGATTAGGTTTCAGGGAGTTTTATAACTTTTTTCAGAACTACTTTAACGACAGACTACAAATGGTTAAAATTATGAATAATATTAGTAGTACAGCTAAAGTCAAATGCGGTGTACCACAAGGTAGCACTCTGGGACCAATTTTATTTAATGTTTACATAAATGATTTGGGTATTCTACCACTCCAAGCTATTTCAGTATGCTGACGATACGGTGCTAGTTTTACCCTATGCAAACTATGATGATGCTGTTTTAGTCTTCCAAAGAGATATAGATGCACTAATAGGTTGGTTTAACTCAAATGCCATTTCAGTAAATTTTGCCAAAACTAAGTTAGTGTTTCCGAAATTCTCATAAACATGTTGATATGTCACCTAGAATTCTACTTCATTCGACACCGTGTAATAATTGTACTTGTAAACCTTTGCCATACGATAATTGTGTAAAATATCTAGGATTATACATGGACAAACATTTATCATGGAATCAACATGTGGAATTTGTGACTAAAAGACTATGCGCCGTTTCAGCATTTTTGTACAGAAGACGCTTGTGCAGCGTAAAGATAAGACTACTGGTGTACAGGTCGTTATCTGAATCTATTCTACGATATGGAATCACTTTATATGGGCACTGTTCTCCATACAAGACTAATGCAATAGACAGAATCTTAAGACATATGGTCAAAAACATTACATATGGAACATTGGACATAAAAGATAAAGCAAAAAAGCCCTATTTTTTTTTTAAATTTTCATAGATATTTTACGTTTATAAATTATTTTTATGATTCTACATTCAAGGTTCCAGTAGACAAGCCTAGGGACTTCAGGCGTAAAGAACGGTTTAAAATCCCCAGAATTTACACGCGATACGGAAAAAAGTGCAGAACTCACTTTATTCCCACTTTGTTTAATGACCTCACTGAGCCTTTAATAAAAATAAATTCAATAAAAGTACTAAAAAATAAAAAAATTGGTGCCTCTCATTACCTCTATAAACACTGCTTTACTGTCATCCCTGTATACTTGCCTCATAATGATTTTTATTTAACATGTCCATTTTGTTTTGTGCCGAATTTGGGCCGTTTTGTATTAATGTTGGTATTGATGTCCATATTACACACTCGTTTGATTTTTTTACACGCTGCACTGATATGTATTTCGCTGGATTGTATGGTCCTACGCACAAGCAGGATACTGCTTTTGTAGGCCAGCATTATTTATATGTATTTGTAAAGTGAATAAACATTATTATTATTACTATTATTATTCACATCTTTCCTAAAAAAAAGGCACATATATGTTTGAGTAAATACCATGCATCACATTTAGACCCCATATTTAAATTGTCCGCTTTGTATTTGTGTGCAAGGTCTGAAACAAGATCCAGGCATTTCCTATTGCCAAGTTTGCATGGATGCTACCTTAGTGCAATTAACAAAAGTTGGGCTACACATGTGTACAAGAGGGTTGAGTGAATGAAATTGGTCCCCTCTTCACATTCACATAAACACAGCTCATGGTAAGCACTGTTGTCAACTCCCAAAAAGAAAATCTGACCCCCTTCTTATTTTCTTTAGAGGAAAGAGAAAACAGATCGTCTTTTCTCGTTCCACACTTGTTAAATTTTCTCACTATTTCACAAAATGTTACAAGAACCATATTTTCTAAAAACGCCCAAATAACGAAAATAATCCCTGGAGAAAGGGAACAAGAGGGACAAAGGACAAACACAAATCTCCAAACACAGCTAGGTGACTGGTGAGCGACCGCAAAAAATCCACCTGGTCCAGGAATCGAACTTGGGACCTCTCCATTACAGGTGGAGCGCTCTACCAATTGAGCTAACCAGGGGTTAGACGTCAGTAGAGCAAACGGGTTTTATCAGCCACCACCAGTCTAACACCAACAAGGGTGAAGCTTGCAATTTAAGGTTATACTTATAATGCATTTAAATGCAAAGGTGCAAGAGAGCTGGACAAGACTGACGAAAATAATCCCTGGAGAAAGGGAACAGGAGGAAAAAAGAACACAAATCTCCAAACACAGCTAGGCGACTGGTGTGCGACCGACCAGGCGGATTTTTCAGTCGCTCACCAATCACCTAGCTGTGTTTGTCCTTTGTACCTGTTGTTCCCTTTCTCCAGGGATTATTTTTGTCATTCTTGTCCAGCTCGCTTGCACCTTTGCATTTAATTGCACTATAATTATAGCCCAAATAAAACTGAAAAAAAAATGAATTAAGAGGTTAAAAAATAATTCTATGCAAAAGAAAAAGGCAGTTCATATATTTTCTCGAGAAAAAGCATGAAGGAACCAAGTTTCCCCCCTTCAGCAATATGTTTACCACAGGGTATTGAACCGAACCGTGAACCGGACAAAAACGTTATTTTCACTCAAACCAGAGTTGAACCGGAACGAAATAATTTTTTTCGCTCCGGACTGGAACCGATATGTTTTCAGTGCGGTTTTCGGTTTATACGCGAAGTCAGGTCGCGTGAAAAGTGCGTGGCAAAAAACACAGTAACCTAAAAAATAAACCAAAAATGTAAAAAAAAAAAAAAGAAATTTTGCGCAAATTGGAGAAAGCCGGGCGCTTGTTAAGAGACTACGTGTCCAATGTGTTATGTCCCTGATCAGGAAGCTATGATTGAAGAAACCAATGCTTGATTGTCCAACGCGGTGGATGTCCACGCTGCATATGTTCACCAGGCTACTTGCACTAAGAGGCTTTGCTGGAGGGTTGCTCTCAAAAGAAGAAAACTCCAGGTAGACTGAAGACGTATGGGCGGAAGTCGAAACGCTCGCAGTATTGCTTCGCCCAGCTGAATTGGCGACGAAGCCATTGCAGCAGGAAAAGCTCACTGTAGGAGATTTCTACGGCACATGGCTGAGATATTCCATGGACACTTCCAAGATATCAACGCCGTTAGCAAAGGTCCAGTCAATGAAAAAGAGGGCAACAACTTCTTGACACTGATGTCTTCTGTGCAGCAGTGTACATGGATCCTCGCTATCACCTTCTTCTCACCCCTTAGCAGAAGTACCGGGCCACGTTGCATTTGATAAAGACTTGGACGTGGATCACAGCTCTGCAATGCGAGCAAGATTCTACATTGTCTTCTGAAACTGCGACGGCTCCAGAAGATCCCGAAGGCGCTCTGGAAGCGCTCCTCAAGGAAAAAGAGGTTGAGGCTGGCGTGCACGTTCGAGGTACCAGTAGCCCACTTTCTATAGCATGCCTCCAGAAAATGTTAGACAAGGAGCCGTGGCTTTCAAGGGACGCCAACGTGTTGCAATTTTGGGAAGAGAGACGGGAGCGCCATCCAGAACTCTGTGCATTGGCGCAGGTAGCCCTGGGAGTGCCTGCGACCCAGGTCAGTGTGGAGCGAGCCTTTTCTGCACTGAAGTTCATTTGATCGTCTCAGAGGTGCCGCCTTTCCCCCGATATGCTTGACGACGTCCTGCTTCTTCGGTCAGCTGCCTGACATTGAACTGCGCTTTCACCCACGTCCGGAGGTGCCCCAGCGCTAGCTCGTTCATTCCACACAGTAATGTGAGACTTTGCTTTTTATATGTGAAACTTTTATAAAATATGCATAGTTTATCTTTTACTGTCGTCAATATTTTTTGTAGCATACGAGTGCGAGCGGTTTGAACCGGTTTGAACCTTTATTTTTCACTCCGGAGGTGAACCGGAGCTGAACCGTTTTCCCTGAACTGGACGAAACCGGACGAAAAGATTTCGGTTCGATACCCTGGTTTACCAACACTACAGTGGAATAAAGGATCTCACACTCTACAAACATTCATTTTTATCCCCACACTTTTATTGTACTTTTTTTGTATGTTACATGCAATTTACAAGACAAGAGGTGCAGGGACTCTCGAAATAAATAACAGCACTCGTGACACCGGAACTTCCCTCTCTGTTCTCCCCCACAGCTGTTCAGACACAGGACGGTGCCGGCTACAAACTAGCTCTTTTAAACTGGTCGGTAAAGACACCAAAAGAGCTACGCACGAGCAAACTGAGAGGCAGAGACTGGTGCGTAAAGACAATAACTGAGTAAGCTGCGTCCGGTTAGCAATGCAAGAACTTGCTCCTTCTATCGGAAGTCAATATGACTTTGGGTGGGAGCAACTGCATGTCGGCAACCCTGAAGGGCCTGCCGCGAGTTGGCGGCACGTTTGTCAAGCGAGAAGTTTGTCTCGCAGTGAAGCAGACAATATCGCCCTTCTGCAAGTTGCTGCCACCCAAACCGTCAACATGCTGATACGTAACGGCTGTTGGTGTGAGCAGTTTAACGCCGTACCATTCACATAGCCCGTCATCACTGGTAGACAAAAATAATTAAAAAAAAGGCTTAACACAAAATCAATTTGTTTAGAGACAAACGCACACAAAGAAGAAAAACATGTTCCAAATATGCTAGACTAAAAAAAAAGATTATGCTTACGAGCCATTTTTGGGGCCTGCACGAAACCAATACTGACATGCTAACCCAGGAGCGGGGAAAAAAAAATGGGACGGACAACAGAAAGCTCTAAAGTTCCTGGGTTGCCATGTCAGTATTGAACCAGCTCGCCTGCACACTTAATTTAGTTTCAATGAAACCAAAATGCTAACAACATAGAAGAAAAACAAAAAAGATAGCATCAAATGCCGTTGTTCCATGACTTAGGCATTCAGCAGCACGTTCCTTTTCATTCCACATCCTCTTCCCCGCCCCCTCCCTTTAATACATATTAAAAAAATTTTGTTACAAATAGAACCGTCAGAGGAAGTCTCAGAGACCGTACACATCCTCGTCACTGTAGGCTATGTATAGGAAGAAGTCCTCTTCGTGGTGTTCCTGAAAATAGAAAAGGCAGAGGAAACGTTTTACTCCCTCTTCGCTAATAGGATGAAGGGAATTAGTATACTACTTTTACACTGAACAGGCACCAACAGTCCTGGCTGGTATCAAAACAGCAAGCCACACATCAGTTATCAGTTTACAAACGTGATCCTCAGCAAACCCCAGAGATGCAATCTTGCACCTGTGGGGCCGCATCAGCAGCGCGAGCGGACGTAATCTAATCCCTGGCAAAGCCCAACACTGGCGAGTCCGGACTTTTTAGAGAGGTGGGCAAACTGGCTTTACTTCCTGCAATTCAAAGGATGGAAGATCACATTACACGAACAGAAGACACCCAATAACGAAACCTAGCTAAGCCCAGTGATCCACTGCGACGTTTATCCACTTTGACATACATTTTTCTTTAACAATAAAAGCCACTATGCCCTGCAAATGATATGTTTCTTAAAGGTCGACCTAACAGTCCTCTTCTGCCGGGCAGAGCACCGGTTCCTCGTTTCCCTTCTCTAAATTCCCTCTCATACTCTTCTCTCCTTTCCCCATGGGAGCAGGTCTCAGAGCTACTCCCCACAAGGAGGAAGGTCTCTTTCTTTCGAGACTGGAAAAGAGAAATTGAGGGAGTCGCCTTCTTTCTGGCTGCTCGCCGGCCTTCAAAGGTTAGTTCAAAAAGGCCCGGTTTTTAATGTTACGTTACGAAAGCTTATGTACAAACCACTGGGTGATCTGTGCTTCATATTAAAGGCTGACGTTCAACCTCGGTTTTCTGCAGGGAAGATAATCCCCTTAGCCCTCCCCTCTCGTAAGTTGCAAGGGGAGCCAAGTTGGGGCAGGGTAAAAAGTGGAGAGGATATAGAAAAGGAGGAGGCGGGCAAAAGTGGAAAGCGCGAAGTGTACGTCGGCCTTTAAGTGTGGCTGCCGGTTCAAAGAGAAAGGTTGGCAAGTGACATTCGAGACAGAAACACAAATGTTTCGGTGACTTCTATGTAACGTAAGATGTAGAAAACGGTGCTGCGTGAACCAGCCTTTACACTGCAGCATAACTGTGTTCAAGAAATGTTTCTGCCAACATTTAGCTCCCATCATTTATGTAAACAAGCGTTGCCACCCCCGCCGTAGTGGCTTCTTTAATCGCTTTTATAAACCATATTTCAATCGGAATGGTAGGGCAGACATTAAGGCGTTTGCCAAGATCCTCCAGGAAATGTTTCATTTGCACCATGCACACCTATTCAGAATTGATATCTACACTTTGAATGTGACCTTGCCTACTTTCAGGGGTTCTATTTTAAATTAATAAAATTACAGAACCCAAGCAACTGCTTTTATTAGAGCCTTACAAATTAAATAGACCTTATGTTAAACCTATTGAATGTGTGAGTAGCATGAAAAATTATCCGAGAAATAGGACGAGGCACTTTGCTGGTGGTGCAGTTCTGTGCCTTTCTTTTATCCAGGATTTACCATTTCAGACTAATACGAGGCATATACAAGTGAATGCCACCCTCGAGCCTAAGAAAGAGTAACAAATATAATAATGTTTTGCAAGCAATAAACCATTCTCACAACTTATGAGGCGTGTTAGAAAAGACAGATGCGCAAGCTCATAAGCCTAAAAGTGTTTATAACACCTAGAGAAAAGCAACATTAAAGGTACTCGGGAATTTGTTTCTTGGTACCCGATTTGCTTTGAAATTTTCTAGACATGCCAACGAACATCGCTGAACTACTAACCCAGATATTAGGTAAAAATTATTTTTTGGCAAATTTATTAGATATTTATATTTGGTGTTCACCCTGACATATGAAACTCTACATTTGTGCTTTAAAAGTGACACTGCACTTCAGCAGCCTTTGAATCAGTGTTCTCGGCACAGCTTTTTATAATTAGAGGTCGAAATCCAGTCAAGACCAAAGAAAGTTGACCTGTAATATACTGAACATAATTTCCAAGCTAATAGACCGACCTTACTAAACGTTCGGCGCATGCATGATGCCGCCATTACTTTGGTTCATGGGAGACAGACGGCCATGCGTGCGAGGGCTTGTGCCGTCTCGTGCTCCACACGCGCAGCGCTCCAGCAAGGTTGTTGCACATGCGGAAAGACTGAAGTTCCCTCGATGCATTGCAGCAGCGGTGGCATAGTCAAACTGGCTGGTGAGATCGGTCTATTGCACTAACCCATGCACTCCCCAGCTCAGCCGCTGCTCACTAGCACTCCGGTGCAAAGCGGTGAAGCTCAGTGTGCGTGCACTGGTGTGAGACGGTGAAGGCTGATGCGAGCAGCGCAAGTGCGACGGTACACTGTAGCCACACCGCAAAGGCGCGTGGCAGACAATGATCAACTGACTGTCAGCAGTAAAAGACCCTGGCTCTGTCTTGTTACAGTAGCAGACATCCAATTATTTTGGAAATTTTTCTTGTGACTCAGCAACTGACATCACCGACATCCTCTGAAAATTCAGACAATGCCGGGGCCAGTGCGGTTGACAAGCCATCTCCACACTTTGTTTCATCTCAAGTCGAAGAGCAGACGATGTTATGAGCCAGTGGAACTAATCGAGCAGCGTCAAGAGTGTGACATCATGGCATTCGTCATCCCATCGGCAATGCTCTTTCACCCGCTAACGCAAACAAACACACTAAATGTCCCTGTACTCCGTGTCACTAGTTGTGGGCAGTGCAGGTAAAGGCAACGCCAGGCAAAGAGAAAAGGCAAGCACCGGGGAAATGGGACGGGAGAGGAGGGCCATAAAGGGCAAGAGGAGAAAGGGAAAGCTTTAGGAATGTTATACCCCTGTCAGACGGGCACCTTGAATGTCATTTACGCTAAAGGCCTTTAGGATTTTCAAATGACATTTAAGTCGTGTCGTGTCAGACGGGCAACTCAAATGTCATTTTAGGTGATGTCTATCACGATAGCGGTCTGTTGCTAACCGAGCAAAGTAGTGTTTTTATTATTGTTAACCCAAAACTAGTGTTTATTTTATTGTTTACTAAGAAAATAAAATGTAATTAACTCTCAAAACATAGAATTCAAACACGGTGATGAAAAACTAAGTACACGTTTTGACAGGGGCAAGGTGTTTTGTGGCAACTATGACACGACGTCAGCAATCCAATCCGTAGCCGTATCCATTCCGCCGCTTGGCTCGTATGCTTTCGGAACTCCGTGCATCTTGCTCGCCGTTGTTCCTCGCACTCTTTCGTTCTTCGCCGGATTCGTATACCCCGTTGACGTTTACGTCTGCGATCGGTTCAGGCGAAAACCATGACCCTGTAGCGATGGAACCTGCTGACGACAATAATCGTAGTGCGATGGATCCGGAATGTCGGATCCTGTTCCTGACGCGCAACTGAGACCGCAGGTATATTAAACAAATATATTGCGAAAGGTGTGCGAGATATACACGTTATAACCATTTTTTTCTAAAAATATTTGCTATAAGCATTGTTTTCAATTGTATTTATATTATTTATAATGTTTTATTTCAATTCGCGGAACTTGTGCTGACCGCTGTTGACGAGACTACACATTTACGAGCCGTAAATGAGTTTGGGAAAACTCAGTTCAGCTCGAATGTCATTTAACTCAAATGTCATTTGAGTTGCCGTGTGACACTGCCTAAATGACATTTACACTGAATGTCATTTGGGGTAAATGTCAATTGAGGTGCCCGTCTGACAGGGGTATGAGAGGTTTCTCCAGTTACTCTCCCACCTTCCTAGTGCTTGCCCTTCCTCCCCTCGCATGGCATTGCCTTTGCCTGTACTGCATGCAACTAGAAACATGGAGTATAGCCTTTCACTTTTAGTATGCGTGTTTGTGATGCATGTGTTTGGGATTTTGACTGCGGTCCGGCTTCTCTGATTATTAAAATCAACCAATAATAAAATTTATCTTATTTTTTGCTTTAAGCCCACTGGCACAGGTGCTGCTCAATTCTTAGCAAGAATGGCGCTTTGGCACAAGACATAGCAGACTCCTTTGCGGCACAATAGGCTGACATCGCTTGCCAGTTTCATTACTCCACCGCTGCCACAATGCATCGAGGAACTTTAGTCTTTCTACACGCGGGACAACATAGCCAAAGCACTGCGCATGCAGAGCACGAGACAGCACAAGGCGTCTCGAGAACTGCCGCCTGCCTCCCATGAACTGAAGTTATGGCAGCATCACGCATGTGTCAAACACTCGGTCAGGTCAATCTATTTGGTGCAAAAGGCGCGGCACTTCCATCACTGCCCTTCGTTTGTGTGGGATGCGACCCCACCTGGTAGAGGGATCCCATGGTGGCGCTTGTCGGGGAATGACGTTGTTGACAATGAAGAACAGGGCATCCTCGGGCCGCAGGTGGATCCTCTTGCGGATGAGGAAGTAGAACTGGCCCACCGTCAAGTCAGAGGGCACCAGGTACTTCTTCTTGTCCAGGTCCTCAATGCGGGCCTTGGGGGCCTTCTCCACTATCACCTAAACACACAGGGGCTCTCAGTTCCTCCTTCCCACGGGCTCAGAAAGGAAGCAAGCAAGTCACAGTTCTCTGCCCGCTTTGGGAAAACTCCCCCAGAGGGGTCATGAAAAAAAAATGTATCTGTTGAATTCTAATTTTCTTGTATACATTCAACCACAAAGATGTCAACTCCCAAGTATTAGGGCAAAATATTGTGTCTACGTTTTATAAACCATGTTTAAAAATCATGTTTTTTTGGACTGTCTGGAACGACCATGCGACACGCTTTGGCAGCATTAGCAACAGAACGTCGCGGTAGCTATATAAGACAATTGAACAGAGATTCAACTTTACTTAATCTTCAAATAATAAATTGGGAGTGATAAAAATTTGGAGTAATTTATCAGTTTTCTTCATAGTTGTACGCTTCTACATCGCATGACCGTGATAGTTTCAAACACATCGGGGTCTTCTGTCGATTGGTAACCATCCTAACCATGCTGTTTGTCCCGATTGTGGATTGGCCCAATTGTGGCTTGGAATTATAATAAAACAAAGTGAAGCAATAAAAAAAATATACCATTCCAAAAACTCGATCCTAGAACTTTGCAAAAATCAGTAGCAAAGGGGGACGTACGTGACCTCTTTACTATCGCATCAGCTTGCATAAAGAGAAGCCTTGAGACCAGGAACCGAAGGGACAAGGACAACACCCGTCTCTCTCTAAAATACATACCCACATCATCTTCAGTTTTACATCGTGAAAGTCTTAAAGGAGCGAGTTCAACGATATTCAATGGGAATTTTTTCACTTTACGCCAGCTTACTGGCACAGCGCCACTGGCCAAGAAACTCCTTTGTTGCAGTGTAATTTCAAGGACAAATGCGATCATTTTCGTTCAATCTCTCCTTTGCGAGAATTTGATGACGTAACGTGGGATCGCAAGTACACCATATGACGATATTTGAATGCGGTTCATAGATTGGACCCCGAGCATTGCGTCGGCACTCGATTTGGGCTCGTGATAATCGATAGCTCGAGAAGCATTCGGGTAGTGGCCCGTGTCCAATCACTGCAACAGCGACAATAGCCGAGCCATAACAATCTGGAACTCAGCGCGTGTCCTGTCCTTTGCCTACCCCAGCCGTGCCTCTATGATCAACATTGGCGGCATATAATCGGCTCCAGATCACGTGGCCGCTTTCTGGCTGCAAGTTGAGGGGTGAACGCTGCTCGCTTTTCTTTAATTTTTTTTCTGGGACTTGTATTGCATGGGTTGAAAACGAACGCGAGTTTCATAAGTCATTAACGTCAGGGATCCGTTCATAAGCGGTATTAGCGCAAAGTACAAAAATTGGTATCGCCACTTTAAGCATTCAACCACAGATTTAAAGGCAGCTTGTTCAGTTTGGGCAGTTTATTTTCACGGGAGTAATCTTAGGACACTGCAGTTTTCCCAAGACCGAGCGTTATTGTCGCGAGTTTTCTATTAATTTTCCTTTACCACATTCTACCTCAGCAGTAATTTGACATCCCACTCCTAAAATACTCAAAGGCAATTCACTTTGTTTCTCTTTCTTTTTCATCTGCGAGCTGATAACAAATTTTTTGGTCGAAGCGAGAATGTATTTACACTCTTCATTTGCAATCGTAACAGGACGTGGCTCAACTGACCGAAGCTGCAAATGATTCCTCAAACTCTCCTCTGAAGCACGACACAGTAGCGCAGACATTCAATGTCGGCGTATGGCTCAAATTCTAAAAGCCAACCACGGTATAGTAGACGAGGCTTGAGTTCAATGGAATCAGGCTTCTTACAATTATCTGAGTGTAATATCGGACCTCAGATGTAATCCCTTGACTTGTGTGTGTGACATTGTTATGGTGCCGCTGTTGGAGTGATATCCGATGCTTTGGCTTTGCCCAATTAAGTCCGTCCTATGGTGCCATATTGCACCGACAACAAGTATTTCCTATGTTTACCCACAGTGACATATTTAAAGAGCCGAGAGGGAAGCTGCCCAGGAAACTGAAATTCTTATTTATGCCAGTAAATGATTCGGATAATCAAATGAATGAATGTGGATAACAGACAAGGATTCTAAATAGACATATAGCTTTAGAAAAAAAATGTTTAACGACCCCTTGAAAGGAACGAACGAGTGCCAGCCATTGTGCAGTTTCAGCTGCACTCTTCGAACAAGAGTCAATGGAACATGACGACCCTTACACCATGTCTAAACAGCCCAGCAGCAAGGCTGAGTCATTTATGACCGCACGCTCCACCTGCCACTTGACCTGTGGCCCCTTCTGAAAACCGCTATCGCAACCAACCAGTCAACAGTTGCAAGTCAACAATAGATAGTTTGCATGACTGATGTAAGCTATCTTGCACCTCAAATCATAGCAAACAAACACACAGTATACATGCACCACAAGTGGTCATTGCCCATCACCTGATGCTTCGATCATTATGACACCTAGGTTTCCTTTAAAGATGTGATGTTCATCTTGAAAAATAGGGCTGCACAAATAATATGGTTCAGTCCCAGGCCAATTTGAAAGGCATGTTAAAGGGGGGTGCAATGATTTCCAGACTCGGGTCAAAAATTTATGGAAGTTGCCCTCTGACACTTTTGAAGTAAAGAACAGAAATCCGATTTCGCCTGCGTGTCCTAGTTGTTGCGTAAAAAAAGATAAATATTGGCATTCCGGGCACCCCTCAACTCACTCCCAGTGTTCAGGGTCACACCTGGTCGCACTCCCAGTGACGTCATTCGGAGTGCCGTGTAGCTTCCCGCGTGCTATCTCGGAGGACGCTTCCTTTCCCTCTCTCCGCTGACATTAGCGGGCGTTAGGCTGCAGCTTAGAGCCGAGCGAGGTCACGTAATCTTTTCGCGGTAGTTCCTTCGGCCGCCACTTGGGGTTGCAGGTGGGGAAAAAGCTCGACTTTTACTTTGCGATTATGCAGCGGAATCGTGACATTTTTAATGAAGGAGGTGTTTTTTCTATCCTCTGGGACATCATAAACAACGTAAAAATGACAAGATGCAAATTATTTTAATCATAAAATTGTTGCACCGGCCCTTTAAATTCTCATGAACAACAATAAACATTAGTAAATAAGACCCCGCGACTAACATAAAATAAGCGTCAGCCTTCCCTTATTTAAGCTCGTTTGCGCACTTACTTTTTATTCAACAAACTTCTTTTTTTTGTGTTAATTAAACATTTAAAGTCATTCTGCTATGTGGCAGAGCCCATCTTGGAGATTCTCTATCACTGAGGATATATGAAAGAAAAAAAAAAAGTTGCATCCTTAGAACAAGGTGCATTGGACATTATTCAAATAAGATTCGGTAAAAGTCTTCTTAGTATCCAAAATGCAGCATGTCTCTTAACACACTTTAAACAGGGACAAAGCAGCTCCTTGTCAACTTTTGCAAACACCTCGAATGAGCAAAAAAAAAAAGTTAAGTCGCCCTTGAAATAAAACGCAATATTGAATAGAAAGAATATATAGACCTTTTCTGCAAGTGTGCCGCCATCTTGAATTGACGTCACTTCCAGTATGGGCGAAAACATTGTTTTGCCTTTGCCACGCCAATAGAAGGCATTTAGGATATAAACGTAACCGCTCACACTTTCTCGTTTTGCCTCCCATTTATTTTTTACTATTTGCGGGTTGAAACGGATTATTTTTTACGTCGCCCATACCAGATACGCCTATTAGGTGGCTGGGGACGAGAGTACACAGAAAAGGTCTATACAACTATTAGCAAATCCAAGGAAAATGGACAAAAATGGAATGAGGAACAGTAAGCAGCTATGAGAGCGAAAACCTCCAATAAAACAATGGGATAGCAGCATCCCAGTGTGCTGTTATCTTATATTACTTTTTCATTCTTATCAACAACTATATCCTGCATTCCCTTTGGAATTGTTTAGGGGTTTGATCCAGGAAACCTGGGAACTCTATGAGCGATAAGAGATTTCTCCAGGTCACATGTACACATAGCTACCCATACCTCTCTCACACAATCACCGCTTAAATTAACCACCCTGCATTGTGGAATTACAAACCCTATCAGCGTAATCTGGTCCATTGCCTTTTTCTTTACTTTTTTTTTACATGAATATGGAGTTAAAATATATTTATCCCACTACTATCACAGACAAGCAGGGAAGCAGTTAGTCCACACATTTTGCTTAACATTCGAGCAGTTTTAGTGCAATATAAGTTAATGGAGGTACCTAAAGATATTCCCAGGACCTGCTAAATGTTTTTTTCTTCTTCAAGGACATGTTTAATAATAATAACAATGTTTGTAAAGTCTGGTTGTAAAGTCCTTTTTTTAATAACGCATTGTCATCCCAAGCTTCAACTCTGCTAAGAAAACCGGTTGTTGTGGCTTTCCCTTGCACTGTGAAGGCCATTAATGACGCAATGCCCTTTTATTTGCACACCTGTAGTCATAAGCAATCCTTTCGGATAGCTTCTGCAAAACGGCAGTACCGTGATCAACGTTCATTATTTTTCTTCTTCCGTAAACAGGACAACACACGCACATTAACGCGTTTCTTTTTTTTTTTTTTTTTTTGGGGGGGGGGGGGGGGGGGAGGTGAAGAAACGTACACCAAAGTCAAGCCTGCTCGCAGTGTGCATCGAAGAGATTACAGACAACTTTGCTTGCTGCCAAGGAAGCACTCGTGTCATGTTTCCTGAAAGTATATATGCTTGCGATGACGCAACCGTTGCGCGCTCAGGCGTTTCCTTCCTGACAATCTCACGGCTGCTTCCGTCAAAAGTCCCGAGTCAATGCAATCGCAAACCACGCAAGCGTTTTCCTTTCTTTCTTTATTTTTTTCGGGAAGGGGGGGGGAATATCTTAATTTTTCGCGTACCACTTCTTTCAAAACACTCGACGTCATCGAACCCGGAAAAAAAAATATTTATATATAATAAGACAGCAGATGCGTTCATAGGCACACAAGAGTGCCACCAGATTCTACACTTTCTCGTCCTTTAAAGAAAAAAAGAATAGAATAGACAACAAAAAGTAGTGAAACGGTGGATGCAAACCTAAGCAACCAACTGGAAACTCAATAACCAACTTGTGAGAACCAAACGAGCAAACCTAAGCAACCAACTGGAAACTCAATAACCAACTCGTGAGAACCAAACGAGCAAACCTAAGCAACCAACTGGAAACTCAATAACCAACTCGTGAGAACAAAACGAGCAAACCAAGTACCAACCCCGTTGCGTATTTCTCGGACCTTCGACGGCCTTTCGGAAGCGAATAACATTACTGCCCGCAAACAATGCCAAAGAGAAAGGAGACGCGCTTTCAACCTCGCAGCTGTGACTCAAAACGATGGCCGCTCATGAGACAGCGGAACTCGGAGCGCGACAGCGAATTCGTAGATGGCTGCAAACGAACGCGCGATTTTTTCTTCCGGATTTCCCTTAAACGCAGCTTTATCCCAGCGTCTCGGATTCACCTGAGCATCAGGTGCAACACACTGATCGCGCGGCTGATTGGCGTAGGCCTAATAAAAGCCGAGCCAGGGTTAGCAAAGCATCACCAACAAGGTCACTGCGCACTTAAGACGTTCCGAGACTTACGGGCACTCTGTCTGGGTACTTCCTGCGAATCTTGTCGCCTTCGCCCCTCCTCTTCTCGAACGGGTGCTCCTCCTTGTACTGAAACTTCATTGCTCTTCAATACATGCGCGGCACTGCCAGATAAATTTAAAATCTCGCGAGCTCTTCCACTCCACACGCCAACCGATCGAAAATGGCGACTGTTTGTAAATAGTTCTCGTTCTGGGCGTCGCAATGCGCACACGCGATACGAAAAATAGTTCACACTTCCTACTTTATTTAATGAAACTAATAAACGCTTTAAGTGTTTGTTTACCGTTTTTAAACCAAAAGTGTATTATGTTTTGATAGTTTATACAGGTTACGCACGCGATACCTACTGCAGCACAATTAAGGTTCAGTTGCGAGCAGCCCATTCGCGGAAGGATACAAACGCGCAAATGTTCGGCGGGTGATGTCATTTATGTCACGTGCCGCCGACACTCGCTTCGCTCGCTCTGACGTCGTATGACGAAATTAAATGGCAACTGGTTACGCAGTCAGCTGCTGGCAAGGCATGTAGGCTGACTAATGGTAATCAACATGTCATAGTGTATATATTTTATCGATTAATCCCAAAGAAATGGGTGATTTAAATAGACAGTTGAAGGACTACCTGAACCGTAATGAAGTTAAAAAAGAGGCGAAGCTGTTTCCAGGCAGCGAGTCTCTCAAAAGCTGCTTGGCACAGGCGGCAACACCGACTCTTTAGCCGACAATGCCGGTAGTAAAAGTTGGTTCGCCGAAGCGGAGAATGATTCCTGTCTTCCCACTCTGGTATGTTTATCCTTCGCCCCTCGACCTTCACGGGAAAATATTAATTCATAGTTGCATGGGGCGGCGTCTAACCTCGAACCTAAACTAACTAAAAAGGTGCACCGTGCACTGCTTCATCAGTGTGTAGTACACGTTAAATAAAGATCGAAACAGTCGTGGCTATATTTTCACTTCACATTTTGCAGTCCAAGAAGCAGCGAATCTTGGGCTTCATGGGATTCATCCTGATGGGATTTTTCTGCCTCTTCATGGTATATTTTTGGGACCGCTATGAGTGCTATTCTCGTCTAGCAGTTCTGAATGCAGGGAATATTTTCAGGCTGGACTGTACGTTCCTGTACTCGTACTCAAGGCGAGGAAGTTCGCTCTGCTCTACACAATGGGGAGCCTTTTTATAATCAGCAGGTGAGAGAGCAACACTGCATGCGTGGCACCCATGGCACTTTGTTTTTCTTCCGTTGTGGGAACTTTTGTAACTACCGACGGTCTGCAAAAGCTGGAGGGGCTGTGTGATTGGTCGTGTGGAGGCCTGGAAAGAAAGAAAGCGATTGCAAGACGCAATTTGAAAACCATCATGCAGCCAGATAGTGTGCTGGGTTATTTTTCCGTCGAGCAGCTGAGTAAGACCCCTGTACAAGCTTGGTGTTTACCAACCTTTATTTAGCTTCTTTTTCATCTGCCTCTCGTTTTTCGCTCCGATGAACAGCTGGGTGGCTATTTCTAGAGCACTGTATACCACTTCTAAAATGTTCCAACCTAGTTTTTTTTTTTTTTCCTTTTTCTTTTGCTGCATTTAAAGGGGCCCTGCAATCATATTTAAGCGTCTGCCTTTTTTGCAGTTTCCACGTCTCTTGGGATTCGGGCAAGCCAGCGGGCACGGAGAGAGTAACGAAATATCAGTGCGTCCTATTTTAACCGGATGGCGCGGAAACCTCCTCCACCGACGAGGGCGACCCGCGTTGCCGAAAGCGCGCGGAATGTGACGTCTTAGGTCCTGGCCTTGCTACTGGTCAGAGCAGCGAAAAGCTTTTTTTTTAGTCGACATACAAAATATAAGTGCCGCGAACCGTTTCAATTATGGATGAAAGTAGTTTTTGTTCAGTATTTTAGATCAGAAAAGAAACAAATGCAGTTTATAAAGTACGGAAACAAGAAATGACCCGTCGACATACCCGCCACCAAGCGGCGGAAAAAACGGCGTATACTAGAAAGAGCTAGTGGGATGAGGCACCCCGCGCCGAAGGCCTTCGGCGCGGGCCCTGCTGGCGATTTGGCCATTTGACGGTGCGGCAGCGCGAAGTGGCTCCCGTTCTGAACTGATCTTTACCCCTTGTTTGCTGTCGTTTGTGGCCAATGAAGTGTCATGCCGAAATAGTCTTTAATCGCGCAGCAAATGCAATGCGAGCCGCCCTGGCCGCTCGCTTCATACAGCCTCTCCAACACATGCTTAGTGGCGCCCTCTCGAGCCGTCGACACGGAGTGCGGCAGGCGTGAGCGCTCAATGAGCTCACTAGCCCTCCTCTAGTTCACGGCCGCTCAAGCCAGGACCTACGACGTCATGAAGGAGGTTATTTTTTGCTTGTTTTTGGAATTCTAATTTGCCTATAACTTTTAAAATAAAGCGAAATTTGAGAAAAGAAAAGCTTCATTAAGTTACTACGTTCAGTGCGCTCAGGTTCGGTACAAATTAAAAACCAGTCAAAACGTTGTTGCAGGGCCCCTTTAAGGAGTGCTTTTTTAGGACCACCACATAAGAGGAGGAGAGGGAAGCTGCTTTTGTAAGAATTTTGAGTGATGGGTTAATCTTCCATAATGTATACTGGGAGGAGAATAGTGACGTCTGTGCCAATCCGGGAGGCACAAAAGAGGATCCTGGCAAGAGGGGAGCTCCTTCTTCCCCTCTTCTCTGGTGTTCATCGGAGCGCTCTTTGAATGATGTCCCGTGCACGCCATGCATATTTTTGGCAACTATCCGAGTTCCACTTATGCCGCCTAAGCTGAAAATGATCAACAAAACAATGCAAGAAACAGAATAAATATTGCAAAATGACAAACAACATAAAACAGTTTGAGCAGCGAGATGACAAGCAACATAAAAAACACTGAGTATTTACATATGTATGTGCAGGAATGTGAATATCTCATTGCAATATTACGACATGCAACCAGTAAACTGAAAAAGTGGAAACCTAAAGAAGGTCCACAAGTGCAATCCAGTCACTTTTAACACAAAATGGGTTTTATGAACCTAATCGCATGAGGAAACGGTCATAATGAACTGTTACAACTACTCTGCTAAATTTAAGGGGGGTGAAGATGCGACGTCAATTTCCCCACCAAATTCCGTGGGGAAATTAATGCGACGTGACCACGTCATGTTACCTCGGGTCGTGCGACGTCAGCTTCTGCAAGGTAGTAGTTTGCACTTACCATGTTCTCTGTCAGGATGAACAGGCTTGTGTGAATTTTCCTCCCAGCTTTGCCTTACTTTGGGGACCCATGAACCACATGAGGCACCTGTTTTCCAAAGACCGCCTCCCGTTCACGCTGGTCTACTTTGGCACCACATTTGCTACGCTCTATTTCGCCCTGGTGGTAAGTGCCGGAATCGTTTCACATTCCACGGAACTACCGTAGAATACTGAGCATCCGCCCATTCCACAATAAGCGACCACCCCTCAATTTCGTAACATTTCGAAAGTACGCAAAGGACATACCTTTCCATATTGTTGACCTGAGGAGTGCCCATCCCCCAGTTTTACATGAATATCTCCAAATTTTGAGTCGGGCTTTGCTCAGACTTTTATGGTAATCAGAATAGAACTTGGAAGTTCTGTTCCACTGTGCCGTAGCAGAATGGCACAATGCTGCTGTCTTTCTATGCTCTTCTTGGTATTAATATATATATATATATATATATTTTCTTTTTTTGTTTTTAAAAAGCAAAGCAACTTACCGTAAAATATCGGGCAAGCGCCCACCCAAACTTTGGAGATAATCGCAAAAACATAGGGGATGGGTGCTTGTCCGGTTATCAATTTTACATATAAATGTACTGTGCATATTTTCTCAAATCTTACAAATTTGGTAATGGGAGCTTAATCTGGAATGGGCGGATGTGCGGTATTCTACGGTACTGTCTTCCTGTAACATACACATTGCTTTAGTGGATTGTAAAGCCAGACTTCCAGTAACGAATGGACACAGCGTTTTGTTATGACAAGATTTGTGGTGCTAAAGACTGCAGTTAAAGCTAACACACAATTTAAAAAAATGTGGAAGACAGCAACATGCATCTTCAAACGTTTCCCGACTCTTCTAATACAGCCCCCGTCGCGGCGTTTTGACAAGAAGGCAGGTTTTTGACTGGTTTCTTTAAAAAAAAGGCAGAAATGCATGTCTCGTGCGGTGACTTCCGCCCACTGCCCCAGATCGCGGTGGTGGCGCCCGACGCGCCACCACCGCGGTGTGACGTAACAGAGCTGAGTTTGTGTATACTCCGGTCACCCGTAAGTTAGCAGTGTGGTGGAAGCTATGTGCTCTTTGGACCAGTGATATGTCTATCTTTCACCACGGTACATTTATGGTACTAGTTTACAAAATAGCTTAAACATATTGTAAACCTATACTTTGCAGTCACCCATTTTTAAAAATAGAAAGCAATTGCTCTAAATCTAATGTGCAGTTATATCACCCATCTGTGGGCCCCCACGACTAGTAAACAATCATCTTAGTAAGTTCGCAAAATATTAAGCTAGCTTGATACCTAGCATTACTTACTGTTTTGAGATTTGTCTGGTATAGAAGCAAAAACCAAAGTAAGAACTGTCTGAAAGTGCTGCCAACTATGAACGGCCCCTCAAAACTATAGTTTTGACAGACCCTACAAGTTACCACGTTGGGTGAGATTAATATTCCACTGGGCGATTGTACGGTACATTTTTTCTGCCGAATATTACAGCTTCTCGAATCTCAAGAACAAAGTGTTGTAAAGTCCCTTTTTGAGTATGATTACTTTTTCTTCCCTTCCCATTCTAGGCAAAAAGTACCCTTCCTACAGCAGTCTTTGCTCTCTGTCAAGCAGTGAGCCTTGTTTGGTAAGTCCACACACAGAGAAAACAAAAATAGAAGTCATTACATAAAAAAATAATAATAAACAGCATGCTGAATTAAGTGAGCAAACTAATTGTGTGCTTACCTCGTAATGCAATGTCATGAGCTTCTGACCTTAATTAAACCAGAGTATTTTTTAATGCGAAAGCACTAACTGTCCCATGGAGTGAGCCAACATCATCAGTTTGAAGCGCGCCAAACGTCACCTTAAATCCTTTCTCGAAGTGAAGCCAGCTCCCAGCTATGAAACCACGCGAAAAGCCTAGACAACGGCACCTAGTTTCCCCGATCCCAAAGGATCGGGGAAACTAGGTTTACCGTTGCAAAGGCACATCGTTGACGAGGCTCCCATTGGCTGGTACACGTCGACAAGGCTCCCATTGGCCGCTGCGCGTCGTCATATTCAACGACCGTTACCTCATGGTCCTCGCGTTTCCGCGAGGCAGTGGCTCCACGCCCAAGGTCAGTGCGCGCGCTCGACCGTCGACGCAAGTATGAACCAGACGACAGAAGGGAGCAGAAGAGTGGCGTGCATGCTTTCGCATTCACATCTCGTAAAAAATGCTTAAATGTTACTCAAGTTTTTTTTTTTTTTTTTTAAATAATTGTTGACTTTTTTGTTTTATTAATATCACAATGAAGATAAGTTGGGTTCAGCCAGTTTCACATGTGCTCTTGAAAGTGTTGTGAAATTTAAATTCCAACTGTAGGATGCTTTTTAATTACGATTTTTAAAATTCGCATCAACAGGTTTGTTGTCAGCTACATTCCTGGTGGACAGACAGGCCTGCGTTTCTTTTCCAAAGTGTTCACCGGTGCAGTGACACGAACAGCGAGCAAGACGTTGCCAGTGTGAAGATGCTCGCTGGTTCTGCGACTCTTCCCTTCAAAGCATCGTCAGCAGACTGCTGTTTACCGTTGCAAAGGCACATCGTCGGTTATGAGCTGTGGGCCACGGATAGCCAGTGTTTTCATTGTGCCCGACTGTGCAGCAGAAATATTTATGGAGTCGACTACTTTGCACAGGGATAGAACTTTATTGGAATGTAGTCCTGGCAGTCTCGCTGGGGCACTAAAAGTTGGAGACTATACTACGTTCCACCTTTAGATGTCTGCGTTGGAGGGTATGAGCTACCGCAGCCAATCCATTGATCGGAGCGTGTTGCGTTGACTTTGCACTCCTCGTGTCGTTTCATTCAACCGGAAGGTCGTGTGATTTCCTCCAATCTATCGATTGGCTCTGGTGACTAAGGTGTTCGTTGCGGTCCACCATGATGTGAAACGGAGCATAATGTTTGTATCAACTTAAGAAAATTGTTCACGTGAAAGTGATGCCCAGGTGGTACAAGTGGAGGAGTGGCATCTGCTGCTGCTCTTTAAGAAGTCATGTTCAGGTTTTGATCATACTTACGCTGTGGCCTAGTCTTGTCTTTTAGGTATAATTCCAGGTATATCTGCAACATTTGTTTCAGACTGCTGTACGAGTTGGATCGGTCATGCATGAAGTGCCTCCAGTGTCATTGAATCATTTGCCCGATATTGCGCAGTGCAAATAGTTGACTACAGTTAAAATTGCATACTGTTAAAAGAAGTTTATACAACAAGAATTACTACTAAACATTCCTTGGAGAGTTACCCAGTTTGCAGTGCGTCGTTTAGCCAGCATTTTTCCTTGACGTAATATACTAAATTCTTTGCTCCATTAGCATTTTACATTTGCCAGGTATTTTGCCTCTGTTTCACCAGGTTTATTAATCATATGAGAGGATACCGAGTTCCAGGTATCACACAGATTAGTTTTATTATTTTGCGACATTAGTTAGATCGAAGAGCATTTTTTTTGTCGCAGCAATTCAAAGTAAAAGCTAAGTCCCTTGTGCTGATGTATGAGCAAGTGAGGCGGACACCCTGCATTCCTTAAATCTATAAACAATATTCTGTAGAAGTGAGCTTCTTTTACGAAATTATTTCAAAAGTAGTTGTAATTACTGATAACATTTTCATTGGAAGTAATGAGTTACATTTAAAAATTACTCAATTTCTCCCTAAATTCTAACATATCAATTAACTTTTTTTTTTTGTGATTAGGTGTACAGCATTTAAGTATAAGTGCACCAGGCTGACTTCAAATTCTGAAAGGTTGGCTTTGTATATGTTGTAAATAACATTTTTGTTTCCTTGTTACAAGTGTTCATATGTGCAGTGCACTGCCCTTGCCAAAGCAAGTCTTTGGGAAGCAAACAAAAATAAATAATTTTTATGTCATTGACTGTCATTGACTGCCTCTAATCCGTAATCCTGGAATTGCCGGTTGTCGATAAATGGATGCTAACGGCTGTACCCTCATAATGGGCGGTAGCTTGCGCCACCTAGCCTAGAAACTGAAAACCAAAAGTATGATCTCTCCCCTCGCCCTTCTAAGCCTATTTGCTTCGCCTCTAACTATCCCCAAGCAGTGTAGGGATATCACCAGGATGACCCTTGGGGGATTGGGCAAAAAACTAAAAACACATCAACCCCTGGCAAGGGAGTCGACAATTTTCCTCTGATCAAACTTGGATGACGTTACCCCAACACCGGGCCCAATGGGAGACAGGGTTGAGACTTTGGGTTGGAGCTACGAGCAAGGAAGTCCCAATTTTCCTCTGTCCCGCCTGTCCCCAGCTGTGCTAGTTAGTTGTAGGTCATTCGATTCCCACTAGATAATTTCCACCAGTCTTCCAATCTCCTCTTTGTTAATAAAGTGCACTTATCATCCATTCTTCCATTCTTGTCTGCAAACCCCAGCGCTCCGGCTAAATCAGTCACCCCTTCTAGGAGGGGGGAGCAAGCGCTCTGCACCTCAACACCAGATGTTCTATTGTCTCGTCTTCCCTCTTAACATACGCCACACTGCGTATCCATTTCCTCATACTTTGTTGTCTATGTCGTAGTCCTCAATACCCCTGTTCTAGCCTCAAATAACAATGAGCCCCCTGTGAATTATCATGCCAATGTTCCTTCCTTATTTCCTTTTTTCGTCCCCTAGACATAGGAAAAGCTGATTTGCCGTGCATTCTTTCCTCCAATATTTTTCTCTCTGCTTTTTTCACTTCCTTTTCCACAGAGGTAGTCAGCTCTGCTCCAGTACTTGACTGTTGGTATTTGAATTTGTTTTCAAATTTGGTTTGTCCATTCAGTGTTCAGACTTTTCATACATAGATGCTTATATACCTTTCTTGCCTGTCATGTATCCTCCATTGTGTCTCGTCTTTGTTCAAATTTCAACTTGTTGATCGCACCTCTAGCTTCGAAAGATGCCCAGCCCATGTCTCCCTGCACGCCTTCGTTTGGCGTATCCCCATGTTCCCCCAGTCCCAGTCTGTTGGATCTCTGAACTTGACTGGACCCTAGGTTTCATGCACAATGCTGCATTGCCGAAAGCCAGCCCTGGCACCGTGATTCCTTTCCATATTCCCCTGACAACTTCACATCTATTTTAATTCCATAGTGCCCTATGCTTCATAATTGCGGCATTCCTTTTTGCTTTCTTTACCATATTTTCAGCCTGTTCTAAGTATTGTTTTCCCTCATTCAGCCATACTCTTAGATATTTATAATTCTCACATGTTCTATTAAAATGTCTTAAATTCTCAGTAGGTCCCTCTTCTCATCATCATATACCATTATTTCTGACTTGTTGCTACTGAATTTCAGGCCCAGAAAGTCTTAGTCTTCTTCCTCTCCACAGATCTTAATTAGCTCCTCTAACCTATCCCAGCTGGATGGATGGATGTTAATGGCTATACCCTTTGTACCGGGTGGTAGCTTGCGCCACCTAGCCTAAGTCTTAAAAAGACAAAAACGTGATTCCTCCCACCCTTTTAAGACCAATTTTTCTCCCCCTAACTATCACCTATCTGCTAACAGTACAATGTTGTCTGCATAGAACATTTCTGGTATTACTTGGTTTACTTTTCCCCTCTCTCCATGTATGATGCATCAAAACCTAAACTGCGCTCTTATTTTCTTTTCTATTCTACTCGGGTATCTCATAAACAGCAGGTGCGATAGCGGACAACCCTGCCCGAGTCCCCTTTTTATTGCTGCCAATTGTTATTTCTGCTTCCCATGTTAACGACCTTATTAGTGTATGCCTGTCGCAAAAGCCTGATCAAATGTGCATCTTAATCATATACTCTCAGCTGTACCTAGACGTTTCCCTGACTCACACTACTACGATTTCCACCATGTTGCCACCGACTGACCACTCAAATCAATTTCAATAAAAAAGTGTATGAACAAAAATATCCCAATTTTTTAAATAAATGTATATACATTTCATTTGTTTGTGAAAATGTATGCCCTTTTCTCAGCTGCACGCCTAATGTCTTTTTTTTTTTTTAAAGATTTATCGTTTTGTTTAAAAAGAGCCGTTAAATCTACACTTATGCAGTTTGTGCAGGTGAGTTATACAGCCAGGGGGACATAGTATGGGGCTAATCGTAATGATCAGTTGACTAATTAAGTAAAATTTGTTAATAAACTTTTGAATTAGTGAAAATAGACATGGTTCCAATTAGAAACTTGCCAGAGTGACATCGAAAACTACTAAATCAGTAATTTTCAGAATGACTGAGCTTGTAAGAAATGCAATAGTGCACTAAAGTTGACACTTGTGCAGAAGGAGCAAGGCTAATGGTGAGATAAAGGGCACGCACAATTTTTCCGTCTTATCGTAGCCCCAGCCTTGTACCTGATGCACAAGTGGTACCTTCAGCACACTACTATGCTTCCTACGCGCTCAAAGTATTTATAAAAATTTAGTGCCTTTGGATGATGCTCTGCAAGTTTCTAATTGGAACCGTGTCTATTTTCATTAATTCACTATGCCCACCTGGCCGTATAACGCACCTGCACAAACCACATAAGTATAGCTTTCACAGCTTTTCTTAAACAAATCTGTAAAGCTTTAAAAAAAAAAAAAAATCGGAATGTTAGTTACTGTTATTAGCAAATTTTCTGACCCCTCTCTGGAGCTGCAAGAGCAAAGGCAGATCCATATTTATAGATTCATTAAACGGGATAAGTGAGGCACAAGGGAGCAGGCTCGTTGGATTGCCGCTGTCCTCTCCTATGGTCCGGTAACGTTCTTCATTAAATATGAGCCACTGCTTTATAGTAGAAATTAAAGAAATAAAAAACGAAAGCCGTTTACAACTCCCTGTAATAGACCTTTTGCCAAATTACTCGGGCATCAAGGAGAATGCTGAAAATGTAGATACATACCCTCACCTTGTCTGTATAAAATATTTGAGGTAAATAACCAGAATAAGGCGTTGATCAATGTGATCGCAAAGTGCCTCTTGTTTTGGGTTTTGCTTTAGAAGTTATTGTAGACGTAGCAGTAGACGCCAGCACATGCAGGGTGCAACGACGCTCGCGCAAGCTCGCCTGGTGCTCGGGTAATTTAGTAAAAAGCTTATTATTAACCACTAGCAAAGTTGTACGAAGGAACATTGGACAGCTCAGTGAACATATCTGGACCCATTTCTCCAGGTCTAAATTTTCACCATGATTGCAAGCTGCCCCATCCACTTTTGTCATTGCTATCCCTGCTCGTCTTCAGGTAGTGCGATTATGTTTTCCACTTTATTTTTGCTCTTAATGCCTGGGTTTTCATTTTAAGGGGACATGTGCCAGGGGAAAAGATTTTTTTTATTACTTACGATAACTGAATGAAATTTGCAGTCTATAGTGCTGAGTCTGCTTTATAAATCTGGGGTTAGTTTTGATAGTTTTTTTTTTTCTTTCTGTTCTCGATGCAATGCACATCCAAAAAAAAAACTATGTTCTTGCGCACGTGTGGGGCATGGCAACACACTTAAAAAGGCCTAGTAAAATAGAACTAATTCGCTCTTTTTACACCACTGTGTGCAATGAAGAACAAATGCCGAATTTGGTTGTCATAGGACAATATAAAGAACAAAGATTCTTGTGCACACACTGTGAAGATGTCGCAAAATTACGAAGAGAAAAACACATTCGAATATTATATAGATGTGTAGTGATATTTTTTCGCGGCGGGAAGATTTGTTTAAAGTAATTTTCCGTGAGAAAGGCTACAAAAAATTGCGAAGAAGAGAAGGCTAGGCCTCCTCAAAATAAATGTGATGGCACACCATGTCACAATTTGGAGAACCACGAACACAAAAATGGCTCAAATTTAGGCGTTTCTCGGTCAATTGCACATTTGACCAATTTCATGATCGAATGCAGTCTGATTTTATACAGAAATTAGGAATATACAAAAATAATGAAACACCCTCAAACAGGAGACCACATTTCTGGCAAAACATTGCAGTTTCCTGACTCACATCTCCCCTTAATTAAGCATGAATAAAATCATGTTACTTGGAGATCGGGAATGCTTGCATCCAGTTTGCAACTTTTGGTCCTAATTTAGACAGCCCGAAAGCATTTCAGACAAGAACCACCTCTTTTGTTGTAACACAGCAGCCATCAAATGACATTCCGGAAACATGGTAGCTGGCTTTGCCATCAACGGAACTCAAGCAGCACTACTGGAGATGCAGTTTCAACTGCACAAACCTTGCTTTCTCTCCTTCGCATCAATGTTGTCTTTGCGTATCAGTAGGGACCAACGAGTCAATTTCTCAAGTCCCATTTCGCTTCGCACTTCATGGCCACTGGTATTTAGAAGGGCACCGAGTCTTTTGCATTGGGATACCGCTTGATGTGAAATCTTCCTGCGATTCGGCTGCTATTATTGAATTAAGCCGCCAACATTCTTGTTTGACCAGTATCAAGGGCTCATCCCCTGCCATAATTATTTTATTGCATAATTTCGGAATTCTTTTTCTCCGATTGGGTCACATTCATGCTACAGGATGTTTTACATTGTGCAATGTTTCGGAAAGACGCACGTGCAACAAAAGTATTGTCATTGTAAAAGGGGTAGAGTGAAGCTTGCTCATGCTTCATCACACAAGCATCTTTCCAAGAACCTATAAAACATAGAACAGCCTAAATTTTTGTTTTTTTTTGTTCTAGCTTGAGGGAGATTGAAATTATTTTATGAACCTAGCAATGCTCCAATTCTTACACCTTGGAAACCTACAAGGACTTGTCTATAAAATACATCATTTGTTTCCCACAAATAATACTTTTTTATCGAGCATGCACTTTCAGAACAATTTGTGAGTGTGTTTCATCCGAGAATGTAGTGTGTCACCTCGCTGGTGATCTCGGCAACAGCGCGACTTCGAAGCGGGTCTAAAACACGCCACCAACCTTGTTCTCTTTACGTACGAGTTTAATCAACACAAGAGCTCATTCCATGACTCTAGGTGCTTCGAGTTCCAACGGGAAAGGCTTTGCATTCCCTTTTCTTTCTCGTTTGCAAAAACGGAACACAAGGAGCGACTTGTACGCTTCTTTCTTGCTTGCCTGTGATGAATGAAATGGTGCGTGAAATGACCGGATGGGCGAGGCTGACTTGCGCACCACAACAAAGAGTTCCAATGGGTGTAGCAAAGTGGGGGGGTCAGAAAAAAAACAAAAAAAGCACAGAACAATAAATGGTGCAAGAGAGACGACGAGGCCAAAAAAAAAAAAAAAGACGATATTCCCGCTTTTGGACGACGACGTGCGGGCGAATGTACCGGAGAGTTCGATGCCATTGAAAGACAGAGCGCGTCCGCCGCTACTACTTTCTCTTTTCTGTCGGGGGTTCCTTTCCGGCTTCTCGCTACCAGAGTCCCTCTCACCCTCTTTCTCACACCCTGCCTTTGTTGGCGAGCCACACTCGCTTTCCGCTGCGTCGCACTGCTCTTCCGCCGATTCCGCTTTGGTGAATAAATAGATGGGCCTCTGGAACCCTGCAAAGGCAAGATTCACCCCGTGAGCACAGACAGACGAAGCCATACATGCATGAAGCCACACCGACGTAAAAGTAAAGTAAATTAGACAACAAATGTTTGTACAGCGAAAGGGGGCCTGCCTTTAGATACTGCGACACTGTTGCACGCTGTAGGTGAGAAATTTAGTGAATGCAGTCAGACCGCTAACACAGGGTCTTCAACATTCGTCGTGCAATAGTGATTACATGATCGCACGCCGGCACGAAGCTCATCCTGAGAGAGACAGGCAGGAGCAGGGACCGAACCCAAAAAGGATTTTCGGGTTCACAGCACGAGCTTTCACATCACTGACATTTTGTAACTAAGCTTCCACAGCCAAACCTTTCATCCTCGTGAATAAATGTGTTGACCGCATCCAGAGACATGAGCAAAACAATGCTCAGAATTCCATTAGAGATCCGGCCAAATGTCCTCACCTTTGGAGGCATGAGAAGGGGTGTCGATAAGCTCGCAGGAAGCAAAGCCAACCTCGGGGGACAGCAGGTACTCGTTGAACTGCTCCGGACGTAGGCGGATGTCGTGAAAGTGCTTGTAAGTTGTTTCCTGGGGAAGAAACGTCGGAAACCGACGGCCCCAGTCAGCACCCAAGTCCCAAAGTTTACTATACACTACACCTTCTAAATATGTAGAGGAAAAAGAAAATATAGTACAGCCCCTTTACAGTAAAGAGTGTAGCGACGTCAAGAATCTAATGGAACACTGACGTATATCATAATACAGGCATATGAAATAGGGATACAGCGAAGATACTGATATAATAATGGAGATTCTTCCCGAGATATATTTAACTCCGAGAGATTCTACAGTCAACAGAGAGGTTCTACTAAAGTCCGAAGATTTGGTTCAGGTTTTCTGGATGCCGGAGAGCACGCCAGCTCACCATCACTTTGCACGAAGTTAACTAGGTCCTCCCGTATCATCAGGAAAGGAATAGAGAAAGCTATTCTAGCCTACAAACTAAAGAATGTAGAAGATATATTAAATCTAGAAATCTCGGAACAAACCAAAACACCAGAAAGAATGCACCATCTTTGCAACGTCTTAAATCACCGTAGTAATCCACTAGAGCAGTGGTTCTCAACCACTGATGTTTTGCAGACCCCTTGTGGATTGGCAGAGACGATGGAGGACCCCGTTCGTGGCGAGGGGAAGGGAAAGGTATAGGTTAATTATGATAATGATTTAATAAGTGGATATAACTAAGGGCTGGTGTGAAGTAGACTTCTCTCATTGACATACACACGAGAAAACTCACTTGAAAATTGGAATGTTTCTTCTCAATCGGATAAAAGACAACTTTTATTGCGGGCTTGACTGACGAGGCAGGGCTTTGCGGACCCCTAGATTGCCTTCGCAAACCCCAAAGGGTCTGCGGACTTCCATTTGAGAACCATTGTGCTAGAGCAACAACTGCAATGGAGTACCACTGGAAACAATAATAACCAAAACAGGCACTAACCAAACTTGCAAACAACCAGCGTAAAATCCCGAGAGATAGCCCACCCCTATTTTCGGCTTGATTTTTTTATATCTTTTTAAACACCGAAAGATAGCCCACTCCAAGTAATAGTAGTGTTGAAATCAATGATGGCCTCGGCAGAAATGCGGCTAGTTAGCTATGGCGGGATATAAGCAAGTGGTGCTGACTGGGAAATGCAGTCATCTTTGCTCCGTTGCGCCGCGCCTCCATAACAAGCTTGGAAGGGACACAACCTAAAAATAGCAATTTTTCTAACTTCCTCTCGATAGTACACGAAAAGTTAGCCCACTCCATATTGTCACCCAATCTGCTCTTGATGTTAGATGCTCTCGGGATTTTACGGCAGAGTCGGTCTTTCTTAATCTAGTACTCAAACACCACGAAACAGTCCTTCCCAATAGATTTAGTTCAAAATTTTTCGTTCGGCAGCGGGAGGTTTGACTTGTTGCTAGTCCTCAATTCGAAGGCCCGTCCTGGGTCACAAAGCAACGGTGACCACGACAGAAACAAAATGTTGGAGCAATGTCAACTAAAGAGAAGGATCTCCTTACTGTGAGCTTCTTCTTCTTGACGTACGAGTGGAAGGGCTGCGCTTCGAGCAGCATGCGGCCCCCGGGCCGAAGCTGGCGGAACATGCGCTTGAAGAGGCGCCGCACGCCCTCGTCACCCCAGTTGAGGTGCACCCACTTGGTCAGGCTCAGGCACAGGATCGTGTCAAACTCCTCCCGCTGGGCCTCCAGCAGCACGTCGGACTCCAGGATGTAGTTGCCCTGCAGCACGCCAAAAGTCCCTCCGTCATTTATGTTTATTTATAAATACTATTATTCCAAACATGGAATATGATGAAGCACTAGGTACAACAAAAACCCCTGGCACTACAATCCACAAAAAAAAACTCTGAGCTACAATTGACAGCAGTGTCGTTGTCCTTCAACCCTTTCATGCTCAAAATTTTACAAGAAATACCGGAGACCTACAAACCCCACAGTAGTTTTAGAACACACAAAATGACAAAAATCCGGTCTCGAAAAAAAACTTACCTTTATCCATAAACATGTTTCTGCAATGTTACTTGTAAGCAACATTTGGTGTTTTTTTGCGATAACTTTACATCGAAGGACTGAAAGCAGTTACGACTCGGGAGAAGGCAATGGTGCATTTCACATTTTGCGCAGTAGAAAAAGGTGTAACCGGAATATTAGTATTAATTTTTTCTTCTCACTGTTTGGAGGCCACTGGTGCATGCCATCATACCTCACATCCACTGTTCACTTTGGTTATTATGGATGAGTGATCCATTCCATTTTCTGTCACTCTCTTTCTCTTGGGAAAACCAAAGCTCGCTCTTTTAGCTCCAGCTAAAAGCAGAACAGTGCCAGCCATTCTGCTCCAAGCTGCTAGCCATGACACATTCTGTGTTAAAACTGATTATACCACTGCAGTAACGTTTGGAGTTGTGCTAGTTAGTGGTGCGTAGTAAACAAATAATAAAACTGCACAAAAAACGAGGACAGGTAGAAGAGGGACACAGACACAGCGCTGTGTCTGTGTCCCTTTTCTACTTGTCCTTGTGTTTTTTTGTGCTGTTTTAATTATTTGTTTACTGATTATACCAAGTGGGCAAAATGGGTGACTTGCAAATGGATGCTGTAGGTGGAGCCACATTCAATAAAGTGCAAACCTCAAGATCATCTCGAGACCTTGTTATAGCTTGTACACACCTAATGGGGAAGAAGCTCTTCAGAAGTCATTCCCACCTGGTGAGGCAATGACCCATAATTAAAAAAATGCAGAGTTATGTGTAATGAAAGGGACACTGAAAACATTATTTCTAAGAATAGTTTTTTTCCTCCTCTGAGAGGATACAGTGGAGTAGCCAAGCTTTTGCAGAGTTTGCTGGAAAATATACACAAAATATGACACGGGAAAATTGGAGGCAACCCGGAAAATAAAGAGACCTGACGCCTGTCACCCTTGGGCCAAAAGAAGATGAAAAACAAATGTGTCATACATGCGAGTTCCTTATTTTCAGTTACCGCATGTGGCCCCTGTCACCGTCTCATGGTTAACTGTACGGCACTGTTGTGTTTTGTGTGTTCTAAACAGTTGACAAAGCTTTGATTATAAACTAAACTGTGGAATTCATTTTAGGGTTCTTTCAGGTACAATCAGATTACCTTGTTTCCAAGCCAACCCCAACCTTTGCTGCTGCTTCCACCCTTCACTATTCCAAGAAATGTGATAAATCACCGATGAGAACACAAATTGTGTGTAAAAATCAATTATATAAAAAAAAAAGTTATCAAAATAAGGATTTGTTTTCAAAATTCATAATGGGAATATTACAAAACAAGAAAAAAATATAAGTTGTATTATATGATGTATTATCAGCATACTTATATCTACGTTCTCTTATCTATAAGGCTAGTTTTTCGAAAAAGTTGGTATTCAAGTTGCATCTGTTTGTACGGCCGGCGCGGCCAAACTGCATTGATAACTCCGCATGTGTGTATTCCGATGGCAATAGTATAGACCGTTTTACTGAAAGAGGGCGAGAGAGAAAAGGGGGAAGGGCTACCGGCGCTTTCCTCCTTTCTGATTGTGTAGAAAGAGTGAAAGTCCCGGATGAGAGGCTCGGCCGGTGCTGGGTGACTGCTGTGCCCCAACTTCGTTCGCGCTTTCTTTTCTGTTTTAAACTCGCAAACTTAGTTAGAGCCACGGGCTTCGATGGCAACAGTCCGCCGGTCATCGGGACACCATTGCGCGGTCATAGGGTGCACGAATAACGACAGAAAGCGTCGAATACTGTCCGAGAACCTATGTAGCTTGCAAGGAATCCGGCAAGGCGAGAGCGGCTGCAATGTCTTTAAGCTCCATCGCTTTCCATATGACCCTGGTCTCGGCGGCAGTGCATTGCGTCCGTAAACCGAAAACACGTTTCCTCAACGCCATCCTCTCGACTGTGCTCGGAACATTTTGTGAATGGCGCGCACCGAACGCTGTACCGCCAATGAACATGGGGTACGCTCGCAAGGTGCGTGCCAGTTTTCTCGTGATAACTGCTGTTTCAGATTGTAAATATTTGTAACTGAATTTATCTTAATAAAAATAATTTGCAGTGGTGACTGACTCGATTTTATCATCTACAACACTTAGTTGAAGGCTTATTTCCGCCTCCGGGTGAGGCTAGAAATTGTTGAAAAGGTAGCTCTATCGGTTTTCCTGAATCGCGATCTCCTGCGCGATACCAGAGAGCCGGCAAAAGCGCTCCTTGGAGTGCCACTGGTGGGTTGTTTCCGTTGATCGGGCGCTTTGAAGAGCTGGATAGTCGCTGCAGGGTACGTCTCGTATGTTGCGATCTGCGTTTTCGAGCCCAGTGTGCACGTTTCTTTGTTCGAGTCATGGCATCCGCCAGTGCGGGGACGGGGGGAACAGCGGCAGCTAACGTGTCAGTGATAGAAATTGAAGGTTAGTACTCAAAATATTGCATCAAATAGTAAAATAATTCGTGGCTGCTTTGAGGCTTTCTGCGCTTCGATATAAGTACATGTAGAACGTCTTTGTCGTTCATCGACAAGGAAATATAAGAACACGGAAACGCAATATAAAAGCAGCGCAGCAAAACGATCTGTAGCAGCTCCGGGTGTTTACAAAAGTTAATTGAGGTTCCCGTTTCGTGTATCGCTTGTTGATTACTAAAAACGGCTACGTTGAAATAGGCCCATTGCAAGCGAAAATTGATGAATGGTTCATCACTTCCAGTCATGCGGAAAAGCGAGGGAGCTTAAAAACATTGCAGCCGCACTCGTCTTGCCGGATTCCATGCAAGCTACATATATGTCCTCGGGCAGTATTCGACGCTTTCTGTCGCTATTCGTGCACCCTATCACCCAGCAATGGTGTCCCGATGACCGGGGAACTGTCGCCATCCAATACCACGGCTCTAATTAAGTTTGCGAGTTTAAAACAGAAAAGAAAGCGCGAACGAAGTTGGGGCACAGCAGACACCCAACACCGGCCGAGCCTCTCATCCGGGACTTTCCCTCTTTCTACACAATCAGAAAGGAGGAAAGCGCCGGTAGCCCTTTCCCCTTTTCTCTCTCGCTCTCAAAATGGCGCTACCCACGATAAAACGGTCTATATGCGCAGGCGGTAGGCGATTTCAATATTGAACGGTCAAGTATCGAACAACATAGAAACCCAATGAATCAAACGAGAAATATGGTCCCCGCTTTGAACTTTCTTGAGACCGCCAGAAGAGCAAACCGTCGACGGGCGCTCTGCCATTCTTCCCCTGCCGTAAATGTCAATACGGACTAAATCTGGCACTATTTACGTACATATTCATTAAAATTTTACACAAGCTTGATCACGCTGACAAAGACCGGGAAGCACAGAATCTGTCCCACACAACACACACACATACTTTTCTTTTTTCTTTTTTTTCCAATCAGAGCTAGAGTTGAAAGGAGTGTGCACACAGGTCGCATGACATCAATTTCATAGCTAAATTTAGTGGGGAAACTTAATTGGAACATTCGCTCTTTCTTGCGCGAGTTGATATGTGGTGGCACAAGTGTGCAAATAGCCCCCAACCACTTCCGGTTCTGAACTAGGCTTGCAGTATTTGCAAAATCAAATATACAGCCATCTTCTGGAAATGGCCACTTATAGCACTGTCAGACTAATTCACTCTTATGACAAAATATTGATGAGTAAGAAATGAGAAAATATATGCGAACCAGAAGTGTGCCGGGGCTACCCAATATATGGTGCCACCGAGTTTGTTGCCAAACAAAAAAGGGCGAATAGGTTATATGACGTCGGGTCACATGACATCGATTTTGGGAAAATTGAATTCGTGCATAGGTCGTGCGACGTCAATTTCTCTGCCAAGTTTAGCTGGGAAATTGAAGGTCATGTGACGTGAATTTTCCTGCTAAATTTAGAAGTAAACTGGTGGTATACAGATCATCTCACATCAATTTTTCTGCCAAATTTAGCGGTTAAATTAAACTGGTGCACAAGTCCCGTGACATTATTCTGTGTGTGTGTATCACTTGTTTATGACACTTGCTCATGACAATTTTCTAAAAAAAGACCTATAAAACACATTCTGCGTTGAAAAAGAAAGACATATGAGTTGCACCATGTACATGAGGCACCGATGCAACTTTGGGTAAAAAACTGCGACCTATATACACCGTAAAATACAGTACTCTGAATAACCCACCCTCTACAGCTCCTGCCATTTCTCGTAAGAGCCAGACACTAGCAAACGCAACCGGTCATTTTCTTGTTTTAACTGCTGAACAATTAAAATTATTATAATAAAAAAAGGGCCAAGAGGGCGATTCACGAGATAATAGTTTTCAGGGAACTGCAGAAAAAGTTCTGTGGAGGAAAAATAAATTAGCCGGCCGAAGTTACGCAAAAAGCTTGCACAGCATAATAAAGTATCCACATTGGTTCCTAAATGCGCCCATTGAAATCCACGGACCTTGTTCCACTAAGCCGGCATGTGAAGTAATTGCCGTCCATCCGGTCAGACCGTTGCCGGAAAAAGAACACGGAAGGCAAAACCAAAATGTCCGATCTAACCCCACTGGAAAATGTATTAGCTACACACGCTATAAAAGCTCCCCGGCAGATGGAGCAACAAATAAACAAAGTGGGAAATTGCAGTCCTACAGGTTCGGTCAGAATGAAGAATATGGGAGGGAGAAGAAAGCTAATGAAGTTAAGATAGTCGTAAACAGGGTGGGAATATCGGGGCGTCTCTAGACTAATTGTAAAGTAATTTACTTACTCCTTTATGCAATGGAATGATTGTAATCCGTTACTTTTCGTTTTCCTTCATGGGGAAAAAAGTGGGAGTATAAAACACCAACCACAAAAGAACTGCTTCTAATTCTTTTTAAGGGTAAGTTTTACCGGTATTACATTATCACCTTCCCATACAAAATGCAAGGCTTAACGTTTTACAGATGTTAAAAACCTTTCATGTAACCTAACGTCGCATAAAGCCTCAAATCAAATCTTTTTTTTGTTGTTGTTGTTTGGTTGTTTGCAAATCCTAGCTCGTCAGCTTGCTTGCCCACGGCGAAGGGGGAAGCACACCGATACAGAAAACCGGACTCTCAGTGCAAACAATATCACACAATCTCCCTAAGTCAAAATGCTTACCCCCCCCCCCCCCAAAAAAAATAAATAAAAAAGACGGTTAATTGCACGTGAATTGGTGTAGCGGATCTGAGAGCGCCTTTTCATTTTGTTCATTCACTCCTTCTTTGCTTTCGAAGACACGGAGAGGACACAGAATGATCAACGACTGTGCACTTTCCAAAAGCTCGAGACAATTAGCAAGGCCCTCCTCAGTTATAGTGACCATGACAGTTTGCATAATGTCATAACAGAAAAAAAGACGTGACATTAACTGGCATGCTGCTCAAAACACATGAGAACACTCATCAACTTTGGGAGATACGAATGATCATTTGATTTTGTGCTGTTTTTCACATAATCTACATGCATGCTACATGTGTTTTGGACGGCATCAAGAAACGGTAGGCACGGCATACCTACGTGTGTTTACATTTCCGTTTTAATAGACAATAAATTTTTGTTTTCTGAGGGATACTCAAAAAGCAGATGTTTCCACCAAGGCACGACATGTGTTCAGAGCTAATGGAAGATTGATATAAAGTCCAAATCTAATATTTAATTGGTATTTGTAATTGCTGTGTCTCGCTATTTTCCTATACCACCGCTTGGCAATATTTTCCGGCTAAAATATGTTTATATAATATATTCACATACATTGATTTTATTTGAGGTTTAATTATCTGTATAACAATTTTTATAGCTCTGTGATTCTAACAGCTTCAAACTCCGGCAGTAACAACTAAGCTATAGGTCACAAAAGTGTGACTCGTGGCAACAATAAACGCTTCAATAATATTCTTGTGTTTTGTGTCTTACCCTAGGACAGTAAGGCAGACAGTAACGGATTACTTTTTGTGGTAACGGTCACTTATTTTTATGGACGGGTAATTGCAACTGTAATTAGTTACAATTTAGCCTTGTGTAATTGTAATTGCAATTGCTTACTTTCTTTTAGTAACGTGCACAAGTCTGCTCTCACCTACAGATGCTTTCTCAGCCTATCGTAAAATACCGGGCAAGCTGCCACTCAAAATTTAGAGATAATCGCGAAAAAATGGGGGATGGGCACTTGTCCGGTCATCAACTTCACATATCAATGTACTGTGGATATTTTCTCAGATCTTACAAATTTGGGTATGGGCGCTTATTGTGGTATGGGCGGATGCGCGGTATTCTACGGTATATATGTGGTGTTTATGTCCGCATTAACAAATCTCTATCTTATGTTTGATATCTAACAGAGGAAAAGCTGACCATCCTCCCCACCCTCCTCAAATATATCCAGCCGCTGCTTCGTGTTAAGCATAAAAATACAGCAATTAATATAGAAAGCTATTTGAGCAGGAGGGCTAGCATGTTTACATTTTTCCCATGCACAGCTGGCAGGTAATGAATGCCCTGAACACCAAATGCAGCAGGTGGCAAAATTTGCTCAGCTGCCTTGTTTGATGCATCAAACACTCCTACATCAAATGTGACCTTGCTTGTTCATGATATGGAAACCTGGGACCTAAAGTCCAATAGTTTATATTTTCTCAGATGGCAAAAAAGTTAAAAACACAGAAAACATTGAAAATGAACTAAATTTTTCTTGGAGAACAGCTTTATAGACTGCAGCAGACGTCGGAGCATGAACATGCAGACAATTAGAGGTGTAATTACCTCAAATTTGCTAACTTGTTTTAGAACTATTATTTTTAGTTGGCATATTTCAAATGGAGCTTTGCAGCCCATCATTAACATAGGGAAAACAAATTGTTAGATCTTAAGAAAAAAATATTCTTCAAGTTACCGTGTGGCAAATTACCAAAATTCACCATGTAATTAATTGAAGGACTTTTTTTTTTTTTTCAGGAATAATTGTTTTGTTTTTAGAGTCCTTTTTGTTTTTGAAATATTTGCACTCAGAAAAAGACACCTTGTACTTGAGTGTGTTGTAATCTATTAAATTCTACAGTTGGGAGTAGGGATGCCGCGAACTTTTTTCGAACCGAAGTTTCGATGATCGAATCGAGCGGTTCGAAAGATTCGAAAGATTTCGAATTCTCGAACTTTCTATATCGTAAAATTCGACGGAAGTCGAATTTTCGAACTTGTAAAACTAAAAAGTTCGACGCTTTTCGAACCGTCGAACTTATTACGCTAGAAAATTCGATCATTTTCGAACTTTCGAATTTATTATGCTGCAAAATTCGATGCTTGTCGAACTTTCGAACTTGATAGACCAAAAACTTCGATGATTTTCGAATTCTTGCACTAAAAAGTTCGAAGCTTTTCGAACTTTCGAACTTCCTACGCCAAGGAATTCGATAATTTTCGAACTTTCGAACTTATTTATCAAGAGAATTCGAAAAGTTTCGAACTTTCGAATCCTGAAAAATCAAAAGTTCGACGAACTTCGAACTTTTAGGGTAAAAGTTCGACGTTCGTCGAACTTCGAAAGACCGGCGGACGGTTTCATTTGAATTCAAGTAGTGAGATACAATCGTAATTTTTTTTCTCGAATTTTTACATGCGGTGCTGCGTTCCTTACGAAAGACAATGCCGCTTATTACAATGTTCTGGCAAGCTCAGTTTTAAAGAAATAAATTCCCGAAGGGTCGAGGAAGGACGACGGGTTTTTGACGATTGTCGTTTGTGCCATATTTGAAGCGCGCTAAAGCCGAAGCTATTTACGGTAGAGATGTTAAACTTTTTAAGAATGATCTATGTATAGCCTAGGTAAGTGTCGTCTTAAGATGTGATTATTGCTATTCAATATGAGTTTCGAAGAAATGTCCAAACATGTATCTACGGGCAATTATGTCCTAAACGTGGTATTTTTTCCCTCTAAGTTGTTTGAGGTATCGCATTTAAATTAACACCACAGACAGTACATATAATTGCCATCTGCAGAATACAAAATAATGTGGAATGGGGAATAAATTAACTCATGGGAGAAGATTTCTAATATTCATCAAATTCAACACGTCATTAAAAAATTTTTTTTTTCGTTACGTTTTTGGGAAGTGTTTTTTCTAGCCTGCAGACATTTTGGTGGGAGAAACTTGTTTCGAAGTTCTGAGCTTCTGAATATGCAAGAATACAACACTTCCGGCGGGATCTTTATAGTTTTTTTCTTCTCCAGCTTTTTATCCCCGCATTCATTGTTATGTTTATTTTTCTTTTACCAATGGCACAGTTATTTAGGTCGAAAAGACATAGCTTTGAACTTCCGAACCTCTAAGCATGTGACAAGTAGTGCGTTCTGACAACGAGTTTCCGAAAATGACGATTCTACGCGATCTTTTAGGCAGTGAAGAGCGACAGTAGCTATACATATACATAAATAATTTCAGATTAAAATAAGCTCGACCACGCCCTCTTTCCCCGTATTGTTTTATTTAACAGTCCGAAATATCTGGAAGGGGGAAGGGGGCTAGAGCACCTCCCCCCTCCCCCAGTTTTTCCTCTTCCGACGCCACTTGTACTGTAGAACGCTCCTCGATCTCGAGTTGTGTCGGCTTCTGTGCTTTTTGCGGGGCGTTTCCTCCGTCCCGGAAAATAAACCTTCAGGACAATTACAAACTAAACTTACTATATGCCAGCGTCACTCGGGCGGCGTTCGATCGGATTACTACCAGCGTGCAAGGGGCGAGGAGGTACTTTGCCAGGTCGCTTCAAGGTTTTTTTGAGCCTCAACCTCCTGCCCGCCCCTGGCCGTTTCGAACTGGATGGGTATCGTAAAACAGTGCGTTCGTGTGATCACTACTGCGCTATGCACGTTTCGCATCGAATGATGAACGGAGATGGGAGCTGAAAGATGAGCGACAGAAGATTTTCACATCTTAAATGGAAATTTGGAGGGATGTAAAGTGAGCAAAGAACCATGAGACAACCCGATAAAATGCGGACAGTCACAGCTTCCAGGTCAGTTTGTAGAGAAACTTCAACACAGACAGTTTGTTGCTGCACAACTATTGCAACTCCACCAGAGGGATGAGTTGCATACAGGTAATCTTTCCTAAAAAACTTGAAATGCCTTAGAAAATTTGACTGGCTTTCCTTTAAGTGCATTTCCTGGATGCACATAGCTAGTGAATGGTATTCCTCTAACAAGAAGGGAATATTGTCATAGTTGTGCAAGAGGCTTCTACAGTTCCATTGCGCAAGTTATTTTATAAAAAAAAATCTAAGACAAAAAAATATATATGGGTGGTTTCATTTGAAATCGAACACGCTTGTCGGGGTGGGTCTTTCGATTTTTTTTTAAAAAATATATGTAATTGCCCCATTTCTGGAAAGAACAAAACCGCTTTTCAAAATTTTTTAAAAAATATTTCGCTTCACGAAAAATTATATGAGTGGAGCAGGGTGAAAATCGGTTTTTTACTCCGTGATTTTTCTACCCAGTTCTGTACGCTGGTATAAATACGGGAAGCATACAAAACTCACAGTAATTTTTTGTGCTCTTGTATGTTATTTCGACTATTTTTTAGTTGAAAGGAAAATAATTTAGTATTTTTGTTTATTGAGATAAAAATGCCAAACATTGTCTCTTTGACAATCCGGTGACATCTTCAGAGCCTTGTAACTCATGAGTTATTATATTTGTCGCTTACCAAATACTATGCGGGTGTAGCCCTATACATGGGCTATCGACGGGCATAAGTTTAGTTTATTTTATTTTCACTGAAATTTTTATATAAAATTTGAAATTTCGTCGAAAATGAAATTTACTGATATTTTGAACCCACTTTATTAAAAAAGGCCATTTTTTATTTCGTTCAATTTTTTTATTATAGCTGCCGATCATATTAACTTTCAATTGGCTTGATGCGATTTCCCCTTTTTTTGTTGTATCTTCTCTAGAAGTGATCAAAATCACTGCCACGTGACAATGCAGTGACAACTTCAGAGCCTTGTAACTCATGAGTTATTTTATTTGTCGCTTACCAAATACTATGCGGGTGTAGCCCTATACATGGAATATCGACGGGCATATGTTTAGTTTATTTTATTTTCACAGAATTTTTTATATAAAATATGAAATATCGTCGAAAATGAAATTAACCGATATTTTGAACCCACTTAATCGAAAAAGGCCATTTTTTATTTCTTTCAATTTTTTTTATTATTGCTGCCGATAATATGAACTTTCAATTGGTTTGATGGGATTTCCCCTTTTTTGTTGTATGTTCTCTAGAAATGATCGAAATCGCTCCCGCTTTCTCATAACGGCCAAACGCAGTTTCCGCAGGTCGGCTTCGCTGCAAAGACTAAACTGCTTATGTGTGTTCAAATGCAGCGGGTAAATTCATTTTGATGGAGAACACTCGTGCTTGGCTGCGTATTGTATTTTAAAAATTTTTAATAATGGCAACTGACATTCTTTAGTCTGATAGTTAGCGGTGCAGCGGATGTTCCATTATCCGATGTCTAAAGCCAGGGCACAAAGGGCGGAGAAAGCGGAACGAGCCCTTCATGTAGCCAGACCGGAGTCATATATCTGTTTGTGCTATACACAGCTTGTAAGGCACGTACAGCACGCCCGGCCCTTCGCGCTATAGACCCATCTCCGTTACACCCAGGAAGCATCCGGCACGGGCGCCAATCCATGATGTGCCTTGTCGCGTGAGTTCAAATCACCATGTAATTGCCTGTTCTTTATTGTCAGCGTGTATATAAAAACTATGTAATATCACCTGCCCCTCTTTTAGAAGGAAAAGCAGTTTGCAGAACAAAAGTGAGGAAAACGGACAGAGTTTACATGAACCGAAGACAATGTTTTACAGAACATAAACACCAGCTGGCGATAAATAGACACTTTTATTAATTAACGCTAGTATATTTAGGATGCACGTGTAAAACAATATTTTGTTGTGCTTTAAATAGTGCACTTCACGAGCAACGCAATATTGGAACTTTTTGACAACGGCATCGGCTTGCCTCTGCTTAGACGATCGAGCGCGGGAGGCGAGCTGAACTTTGTACCGCAGCGGTCGGATGCAGCCGAGAAGTTCAACAGCGTGGTAAGTCGAGACGGACAGAACGAAAACTGGAGCCAAAGCGAGCGAGCGGTGAACCCGAGACGGTGGCCCTTCTGTTTGAACGAGTGTGTGCAGTTAAAAATAAAAGTGTTTGGTTTTGTTCAAGACTGATCGATATCTCTGATGCCAAGAAGCAACGATTCCCACATGCACTGAAGGCAGCGAAAGCAGTCACTTATAAGTCTCTGTAGACTTTTAGTTTCTCCACTTTGTCGCACCAAGCTTAATGCAAAGATTGTACAGCCTTCTGGAATATAGAAAAGCGATTTGACGATTTTATTTTAATTGGCTACGGTAGATTTGCTTTGCCTAGGCACACATTGCTTTGGTTTGGGAATAAATAAAGGTAATGGAACATCCGCTGTACCGCTAACGATCGGACTAAGGAATTTCAGTTGCCATCATTAAAAATTAAGAAATAAACAATATGTAGCCAAGCACGAGTGTAATCAATCAAAATGAATTTACCCGCTGCATTTGAACACACAAATAAGCAGTATAGTCTTTGCAGCGAAGCCGACCTGCGGAAACTGCGTTTGGCTGTTCTGAGAAAGCGGGAGCGATTTCGATCACTTCTAGAGAAGATACAACAAAAAGCGGAAAATCCCATCGAGCCAATTGAAAGTAAGATGATCGGCAGCAATAATAAAAAAAAATTGAAAGAAATAAAAATGGCCTTTTTCAATAAAGTGGGTTCAAAATATCGGTTAATTTCATTTTCGACGATTTTTCACATTTTATATAAGAAAAAGTTGTGAAAATAAAATAAACTAAACTTATGCCCGTCGATATTCCATGTATAGGGCTACACCCGCATAGTATTTGGTAAGCGACAAATAAAATAACTCATGAGTTACAAGGCTCTGAAGTTGTCACCGCATTGTCACGTGGGAGTGATTTTGATCACTTCTAGAGAAGATACAACAAAAAAAGGGGAAATCGCATGAAGCCAATTGAAAGTTAATATGATCGGCAGCAATAATAAATAAATTGAACGAAATAAAAAATGGCCTTTTTTAATAAAGTGGGTTCAAAATATCGGTAAATTTCATTTTCGACGATATTTCAAATTTTATATAAAAATTTCAGTGAAAATAAAATAAACTAAACTTATGCCCGTCGATAGCCCATGTATAAGGCTACACCCGCATAGTATTTGGTAAGCGACAAATATAATAACTCATGAGTTACAAGGCTCTGAAGATGTCACCGGATTGTCAAAGAGACGATGTTTGGCATTTTTTATCTCAATAAACAAAAATACTAAATTATTTTCCTTTCAACTAAAAAATAGTCGAAGTAACATACAAGAGCACAAAAGATTACTGTGAGTTTTGTATGCTTCCCGTATTTATACCAGCGTACAGAACTGGGTAGAAAAATCACGGAGTAAAAAACCGATTTTCACCCTGCTCCACTCAAAAATTTTTCGTGAAGCGAAATATTTTTTTAAAAAATTTTGAAAAGCGGTTTTGTTCTTCCCAGAAATAGGGCAATTATATATATTTTTTCAAAAAAAATCGAAGGACCCACCCCGACAAGCGTGTTCGATTTCAAATGAAACCACCCATATATATAAAAGAAAAACATTGATTTAAGCTAAAACGCAGCAGACATGTAAAGGCGGACTGCTGTGGCGCAGTCACGGGCTTTTGCTCTTCGGTTTTCGGGTTTCTGTCTGCACATCCATGTATTCCTAATCAGAAGACAGAGTGGGCAGATCAGAAATCTCGTCCATGGGTTCCACTTCCCGGGATTTGCTGTTGGCTTTCCCTCCATGTTTGGGCAAGCAAGGGGCATGAGGTAACACAACCCGCCCACAGCTTGACCCAGGCACTGCAGCAAAGGATGTGCTAAGCGAAGAGTCGCGCAAGTCAACCCATCACGGTAGAACATAATCTTCTTTACAGCGACGGCCCCTAGGGTTGCCACCTGCCCGGTTTTTGACCGGCTCGGCCGGTTTTTTAGACAGCAGGCCTGTTGCCGGTCCGTAGGTAAGACCGGCCGTCATAGGCCGGTTTTTTGACAGCCATCGAAGCGCGATTGCTTTTAGCTTATTTTTTTGGTGTTTCTTTAAGTGACAATTCAACAACTACGACAATAAATATTTGTCGACGAAAAGAAGAAGCCTAAAATTACACAAACACAGTCAGGACACGTGTTTAGAGAAAGTATGTGGGCGAGCGCGGCAGGAGAAGTCCATGAGACGGGGGAAGGGGGGGGGGGGGGCGGGAAGAGGGGTACGGTCAACACAAAACAAAACGACCACCGGGGGAGCGGCGGAAAGCTGGAAAGCCGGAAAATAAGGGAAAGCGAGAACAAGCAAGACGCCGGCGGGAAACTCGGCGACAGGCCATCCCGATAGCTGAGCCTTCTGGGAAGGACACGCACGGCGCTTCATCCGTCCACTGTGACGGGCGGCGTATGCGCTTTCCCCAAGCTTTCCCCTTCGACTACACATGGTGTAATATTGTTGTTGTTACTTTAGATCCCCGTCGTTTTTCCCCTCCCTCTTCGTTCTCCATTTAATTGTTTAAGTGCCAAGACCAGAGAAACGCGCCGACGATGTCTAGGAAGAGCTGAGCGTCTCTCGCAGCTGTTGTCACTTAAAGGGCAACTCCGCTCAATTCCGAAAATTTCGGAATAATGAGTGATTTCGAACCAAAAAGCCCTAGTAAAAGACACTACGTCGTTTGCTTCGCGAAAAATGGGATATATATTTTTAAATCTAATTTTAAACACTAGCAGAAATCGAAACCGAAACTTCGGCTCCGTCCGGCAACATTGGCCTCGGGCCGCCAAGTACATGGCCATCACGTGATACGAGATGTCACGTGATCCTCGGCCCAACGACGGGCGGGATGCGGGCGGCCGTATGGCAGGCGCGAGTGTCGTCTGCTCTGCACCGCACTCTTCGCCACGTTTTGGTGTCTACGGCATTCGACGACGTATGCGCAACTGAAGCACAAGTCTGCACTGTAAGAAATAGCTGTTAAATAATATACATATAATAGAAAATTTCTATTTTTCTACAGAAAATGTTTGTAAGAAGTGAAAATGGACTTTTTTTTACTCGAATAAACTGATCATACCTGTTTAAGTTACAAAGCAGAAAATTTCTCGAAACGAAAATGATTTTCATTGTTATAACAAAACATTAAAAGAGATTGTCTGTTTTATAACAGACTTTTGCGTGAAACAAAACTGACATATCTCTCTCGAATTGACAGAAAATGCTGGTGTTTGCCATAAAACAGTATTTTTTGCGTAAATCACAGTGCTTTACTTGCCTCCGCGTCCTTCGTACTGCTTAGGGGATGTACCGCTCGTTGAAATCCGAATGGCGGATAACCTTCGTAGTGAATTTTCCAGCGTTCGAGTTCGAAGAAAGTTAATCCTGCCATAACAAAATTTGGATTGCATTGAAGGGATTCGTACGCTGACGAAGCGTAGAATATACAGAGCTGCAGAATGGGGCTAATTTATATAATGCTTCACACGTCGGCTGGTATCGGCATTGTTTTCAACCCGTCCCAAGACAACACGAGAAAGATGATTTAACTGTATTGCTAATTATTTGTCTGTAATTCTCATGAAAATATTCTTCGGCGTGTTGCTTGTTATGTTCCCAAGTTTTGATAAAAGAAATTGTGAAGTCCTGAACCGTATCGAATGAGTGGTCGCAACTCGATTGCAAGTTTCAATGGCGTGGCAACGCTGATTCCTAATGAGGAATAAGAAGTAGTTCACCGTATTTTTCAGCCACGTCGGTAATTTTAGGATGACTTCTGGATGACACAAACGCAACGTGCTCAGCCGCTGCACTACAATGGTGATCTTCACCTTTTAATGCAGAGTTACAATAATCGCGTTAATATATCATACACGTATCGGTTTCATCAACGTTTCAGTGATCGGATAGACGATTTTGAGCGACACGGTAATTATATCTAATAGTCCAATCATACATAAAATTGAAAGAATAAAACACGGAGGACAAGCACAGGACAACCACTGCTTGTCCTCCGTGTTTTATTCTTTAAATTTTATGTATTCATGTTCAACAAGCTCGCCTTCACCAGTCCAATCATAAAGACGAGGAAAGTGTTTTTACCCAGATAAATGACCTGTACGTCGTTGAATGTGAACTCTGCTGTAAATAATGTATCTTGTGCTGTACATTTAATAACGTTCTTCCACATATATATTTTCCAGTAAACGCCAGCTTAAATGAGCGTAAATTGTTTTCACTACTGCTAAATGTTGCATAGCTATAATGTATGGTGTTCATAATATAGTAGCATGCGTTCTTTTTCAACTTCACGTACTGATTGCTAAAGAAAACGCAAGTGAAAATTTGCTTGTAACCTGCAAGATTTACCTTCGTCGGTTCGTGCCCTCAATGTATATCACATTCCGTCCCGGATTGAAAACACTAGGAGCACGAATTGTGCTCCCGACATTCTCGCTGATGATTTCCGTCGGCGCTGGTTAACCAGCCGACTATTAACAAACGAAGCGATTTTTATACCGAGCGCCAGCCGGTCAATGACTGCATGCTCGTGTATGGTGGCCATATCTGCCTCTGACGTATCCTGCCACTACATGGTCACATGGTCACAACAGGGTACAATACCCTGTTGTTGTGCTTAAACATTCAATCTTAGACATTGTTTAGCGGTTGCTTTTTTTTCTTTTCAGTGCAAAGCATTAAAATAGACTTGGCATCATCTGTAATTACAGATGATCCCAAAGCCATTTTAACGCTTCCACAACTTAAAGAGGAGGATGTCGAAATTACAGCTACGAACTTGTATTTTTACTGGTTCACTGTAAAAAATGTGTGTGAAATTACAAGCTTTTTTTACAGACATTTTCTGTTGCCCAACAGAAAATATCTGTTAATGGTCTTTAACCGAAACCTGTTTAAAAAAAATAACAGACATTTTCTGTTTTTACTTTTTGGATAATTAGGCATTTCTCAACTTCACGAAAAGCAGTTCTGAAAATGTATTTAACGCATTAATATTTTGTTTGTGTATTTAAAGAATAAAACCATATTTATGTGTAATTTTAATGCAAAGATTAACGCGCGCAGTGTCTTCTTCAATCTTGATTTTGGTGCGGCGCTTATTTTTCAAGATGGATGCCGGGTACCGGTGGTTTGTAGACGTTGGTTTTCCCGTTCGGATCATTTCTGACGCAAGCTGCACCCGTCATTGTTGTGATCGCCCGGCTGTACGTGCGCAGCTCGTTAACGTTCCAATTCAGTAGCGGGTTTCAGTTCGGTGGCAGTGCAGTAACTGACTTTTACTAGATTGTTGCGTCGTCACGGACGCTATTTGTGCTGTTATAAGCGCCAGCCCGAGCCCGAACTCTTGCGTCTTTCGCCGTTCGTGTTCTTCAGTTTTGATGTTCTGTTCTATGATTCATTAAACCTAAAAGTCAATCACTTCTGCCTCGTCTCTCATCAGGGCACCCCATAGCCCGGCCATTTTGCCCTTTTTAGATGTCTCCTGCCGCCAAGTATGAGATTAATCATCAAACCATCAACATCGTCACCTCTCCATCAGAGAATCACAACATTTTAGTGCGTCAGGTAGCAACCTTTGGTTGTCAACAGAAAACTGAAAGATTCGAAATAGTTTGATATTTAATTTAGGGGCTTTTAAAGTGGAGCGAGTAGGGCGACTCATCGGTCACGCGACCAACACGGAAAAGCGTGCCGACAGCGTTTGCCCGCTACTTTTAAGTCACATATTCTCAAGCACTAAATTTAAGGGAAAAAATAACGAATTGAACAACACAAGACTAAGAATTATGTTACCTTTTGCCGATTACTGACTTGAAATGCAGATATTGTTGTAACTTGTGCTGCTATTACACGCGCGAAACGAGGATGGGGCAACATGGCTTGAGTAAGCTTATCAATGCGTGAATCTGAAACCGAAACTGATTGGGAGCATGCCGTGAGATGTTCCTTTAACCGATTACGTTCACATCATGTTGCCCTTCGAAGCGCTAGATTAAGAGATGTGTCTAGCCTGCCAATTTAAATGCACAGAGGACTTGTATACCAATAATACTTGCAAGTACTTTTTGTATTCATTTAGTAAACAGCGGCACTCACTTGCCAAATGGTTCTCAGAAAATGGTAGGGCATATATACGAATTGAGTCGGTAGGGTGGTTAGAGTAGAGTCGCGGAGGTGTTGTGTTGGAGTTGTTTGTGTTTTGTTGTACTGCTGATATGTATGTGCCTGCAAAAGTGTTGGGTATTGGTTGGTTGATCTTCATGCTTTGTGTGTGCTGGTGTATATGAGGAATTGATATGATTGGTTGTCTCGTAAAATCTGTTATTTTACAAAAAAAGTATGTTAAATAACAGAAAAATTAAGAACAGAGAACAGAGTTTTACAGAAATTTTCTGGCAGGCCAGCTGCCAGATAATTTCTGTTTTTTTACACAACTTTTTTTTGCAGTGAACAGAAATGTCAAGACCTGTATTTTTACAGGCTTGTGCAGAACAAAAAACTGAATTAAAAGAGGTTTCAGTTTTTTTTTTCTCTCAGAAACAGAAATTTTGTGAAATCACAAAAAAATTTAAAACAGACTTTTTTGGTGAAAGTACATAAAAACGAAAAACAGAAAACAAAGGAAAACAGAAAAAGTAGGTCAAAACTCTCGTGGAAATGGAGCGTGCTGGTTAAGTTACGGTGTTTGAGGAGAATAACATAAAGGACGAAAACACGACGACACGTTTCTTTCGTCCTTTTATGTTATTCTCCTCAAACACCGTAGGTCAAAAAGTTGACCTGTTTTTTCTGTAGTTTTCAGAAAATATTTTTTACAGTGTGCGCACGTGGTGTCCATAGTGTGGACGAAACTCCGAGAGACAATAATCACAAACGGTGAGACGACGACAGTGGTTGTGACGCGAAAGACGGCGGTAACGACGGGACCACGGCGGGCGGCCGGTCTGCTCTCAAGAAGCGCGCTGCGCAGGCGCGTACGCCAATCACGTGGACACCACTGAGCGCAGAGAGGCGACGTTGCTGACGTCATGCGCTACGCTCGATCGGAGAAGTAAAAACAAGCAAAAGGTGGCCATGAAGATGACGTTTAGCTCAATGTTGGCTCCGCCCATGCCGTAGCCTTGACTGCGCTGTTGGTTGCGCCTGAATTCGCCCGCTCGAGTCAGCCGATTTCGGCAACTTGGCGAAATGCAAAGTTTGCCGGACCGTTTAAGAAACATTTAGACAGAACTGCGTCGTAATATTTGACGTGTGGTCTTTCTAGGCGATACGGATGGGGACTGCATTGTTTCTTCAAAACCAGAAATGAAGCGAAGTTGCCCTAACGGCCCCAGATGGTCAGAAGTCCCTCAAGGATCTCTTTCTCAGTACTTTCAAGAAGGTCGTCTTCGGACAGCACGCCACGTAGTGTTTAGAGTCCTGTGAGGGCTTACGCTTACATTCACGTCTACAACCTTGGTCATTTGGAGAATTTCTGCACTTTGCTCTTTGATGTTAACCTCCACTAGGAGGTCACCCGCATGAAACTTTCTTGCCTTACAGTGGAAACCGACAAGATTCTCTAGGACTTCGGCCATAACAAAAAGGGAGAGCTTTCCATGGGCTTCTCTTCATCCTTCGAGTGAATAACAAAAAATCTTTGGAAAGTTTCTCTGCCTTGAATGAGGTTGCCTTGAATGAGGTTTTTGAAAGGAATTTGCCATGAGAGGCGAAGTTTGTTGAGAACCTGTTGTGTGCCGCCCACCACAGAGCCCAACAAGGGAATAGGTAATGCACCATAATAAAAAGGGCTTTGCTGGAGGTGTTACGCAATTAGCACTGCCTAGGAACTATAACCAAGTGTGGATCTGGACAAGGGGTCTATCGCCACCCAAGGTTAGCCCTTGCCACCGAAGATTGTGAAAAAGGAAGAAGAGAAATTGGAAGAGTGAAAAGTAGGGAGAAGATAAAACTGAAGACCAGAGGAAACAGTAGAAGGGATAGCGACTGACTGGATCATCCTGGTTGGGCCAAGCCAGGACACCCGTCTACGAGACGCAGGGGCCGAAGTGGTGTATTGCCTCACCCAGAGGGCCCCAAAGGGCCCAAACCTACCCCGGGCTCCAGCTCAATCACCAGAATGCCCTTTTCCCCAGACACGGGAAAGCCACGCACAGCCAGGCGTGGGCGGGCGAACCCACATAACTCAGGGTCCGTGGCGACGCCACTCACCAACACCTGGTTTCACAGGTGCCCCATGCGGGGTATGCATGTTCAGCGGACTGTAAAATACTGAGCATCTGCCCACTAGACAAAGCGCCCATATTTTTTTCACATATGGGGGCCAATAAGGTTTTTGGAAAGCCGGCATTGTGAAGACGGGAAATTTGGGTATCAAAACTTTGTTGGACTTGATGTGGGTAGGCAAAGCGCCCCTCTTCTGTTTTTCATAAACTTCAATGCCGGAGCCGCCCCGAGTAATTACCGCTAGTAACTATTCATGGTTGTGGAAAGTCGTTCGTTTTGTATTTCACAATACAGGACCTTTGACCCTTATCACACCCATTTCATGTTTCACCATGTCTTCACCACACCTACATTTTTTTTTTTTTTTAAACAAGGGAATGGGTTTAATGATTTTTTGGGTGGTTATGATTTTTTTTTAATGTATTTAATGATTTATTTTAGCAAGGAAATGAAAGGTTTCTGTTGTTGGGCTAATGAACTCCCTCAAGGTTAAACACACAAATACCCCTCCCTCCAAAAAATAAAACCAAAGAAAACATGCATGCAATGACGAAGGCATGTACTGAGTACTCAACACTTCCCATGTTTTCACCCCTACTACTACACCCCAAGACACCCATGGGGCTGACTAACTTCCAGACATCTAAATATACACAGCCCGATTATTATAATACTACTATTACCTATTCCATCATTGACAACAAGAATGAACACAAAACTAGCCAGAGAACTAGAGGAGTAATATCCTTTCGAGCTTTGGTTTTCTACGCAGTTACACAGCTGCATCACGAAAGCTGAATAAGAGAGCTTCAAGATTGAGGTTTGCTTGCCACAATCTTTTTGGATCAGCCTTTGTGTACCCAAGTATGAAATGTGGTTGAAAAAACCCCGAGACTGCGGGTAAACGACACAACACTAAAAAGTAGAGAGTCGCGGATGTGTTGTGTTGGAGTTGTTTGTGCCTTGTTGTACTGCTGACATGTATGTGCCTGTAGTAGTGTTCGGTATCTTGGTGGTGTGTGTGTGTTGTTATTTGTGTAGTAGGTAGATCAATAGCACGAGTTTGGGCATAAGTATTTTCTTTAAATAGAGACTTTTTAGTGTTGTGTCGTTTACCCGCAGTCTCGGGGTTTTTTCAACCATGTGCAATGTACACCAGCTCGTTTGCGCCCTTACATTTTGTTTATGAAATGTTCCAGCTGCCAGTACACGCAAGCAAGGGTCGGTTTAAAAGTGCAGCTTCAAGCAGGACTAAATTTGTCACTTTCCCTCCACATCTTTTTTTTACATACATGCTGGGGTTTATGTCTATCAAAATATTGGACAATTGGATCTAGCTAGAGCTAGCTTTTCAGTCCATCCGAGAAGCTATAAACTGTTTTTCTTTTTAACTTAAACACTTATTTACTTGTTACTAGTAGCCTTAGAACTATACTCCATCCACCCCTAAGCTGACGGTGCGATGGGAGCCACGCATTCACCGATCAATCAGCCGCCTCCCTTTCATCACTTACCCCGCATGCGAGAGTGTGATCACGTGGCGAAAGAAAGTCGTGTGACTGGTCAAACGAAAAGTAGCTTTCACTGCACTGTAAGCTCATTTATTTTTTTACCTACTTTAAACAACTTAATTTTTGCAAGGACCCAATTTTGCGAATTTCGCGGATCGCTTACAATTTGGGAAAAATAGGTCCAACGAACATTCTGGTAAAATGTGAACACATTGGAATCTATATTGAGATCCCACCGCCTCACGAATATTCCAATTACCTGCGAATTATTCCAAAACTTCAGCTTTGAGCTATATTGCAAAATACTGAGCCTGCAAAAAGAAGTTGTTTACACTTTACAGTATTTAATAACCTTACAGCGCCTGTGAGGGCATTATAGTGGGGGACAGGCAAATACAAAATGAACTTGACTCCAAAAAAAACAAAAAACACTTAATGGCTTCGACAATCGCAACTCAAAAAGGTGCCTTATCCACAGCAAATAACATGCAAAAAGAAAAAAAAACAGAAGAACCCAAACCAGCATAAAGCTATACACGCCCGTAAACATATGCAGACAAAATGGTAGCTCATAGAAAGAATAAGTATTAAGAATTGGACAATGCATGAAAAAATTGAGAGTTTGAATTTGTTGAGACTATCTCTTCAGTTAGATGATTCCAGTTGAGTATAGTGCAAGGGAAAAATGAGTATTTGTAAATGTCTGTCTTGCTTGTGAAAGGCCATATTTTTTGCTATGATTCAGTCGCCGAGAGATGAAGTCAGGTGGAAGTAAATATTTTGTTTCGTTGATTGCACACTGATTGTAGTATATTATGTAGAGGAGTTTGAGGCGGAAGCATTGACCACAATTCTGCAGAGGCTGCCACTTGAGTTTGCGTTTCAAGGCAGTTACACTTTGACCAGGCGAGTGTACATTAAGGACAAATCTGGCACTCTGTTTTGAATTAGTTCTATATTTTTTTTTATTAGATACTACTGGTGAGGGTCCCAAACTTCTGAAGCATACTCTAGAATAAATAGAATATTCGTGAGATACAGAGTATTTTTTACTTTCTGAGGATAATTACGTTTGAGGAAGCCTAGCATCCGATTAGCTTTAGTAGTCACATACTCTATGTCAGGGGTCTCCAAACTTTTTGGCCAAGGGGCCGGATTGGGGACCTGTCGCAGTCTCGAGGGCCGGAAGACAGACAAATATTATAAATCAGTAAAAACTATATTAATAAGCCCAGATGAGCATTTAAATAGAGGAGCTCAAGTTAGAGTAAAAGCGAGAAGTAATCAAAGGTGGATTAATACATATACTTTATTTCGAAATTCAGCATATAGGCAATTGTGACTTACGATAAGTGTGACCCAGAAAACTCACCAGGCATAAATCAAAGCGCACAGGAACTCTGGAATATTCGCGATGCCCAAAGTTCATATCTGGGAGTGTGTCATCACACGGACGGCATAAAGTACGCTATATGAGGTAGTGACTTATTAGCACGCGAACAAAAAGAGAGAGAAGAAGAAGAAGCGAAGAAAGGAGCTGTCGGCGCGGGCATGTTCGTCTGTTCGCTTGTACAGTTGCTTTCAGCCGGAGCGGAGGAAAGCAAAAACAATGCCCCCACGCACCGCTTGCGCCAGTGAAGCCGCGTTCGAGATTCTTCTATACTCCGTCCACCCCTAAGCTGACAGTGCACTGAAAGCTGCATGCCCGCTGGACCAGTCAACTCCCGGTCTTTTACCATGTGATCACACCCTCTCTGCATATTCACGCGTGGAGAGCGAGATCTGGAGATAAGAGACATGCGGTTGATTGGTCCGGCAAACAGGCAGCTTCCACCGCTCTGTCAGCTTCCGGGTGAACCGAGCATAGAAAATGCCCTTTTCGCTTGGGCGTCGGGCGAGAAATACGATGCGGTGTTCTCTCTTTCCGTTATGTTCGGTGCTCGTGGCGCCGTCGCGTCTTTAAGCGCGCTTCTGCCCGCACTGGCAGCAGCGGGCCTGCTGGTAGCGGGCCGCGGGCCGGACCACATTATAAGCACCATGGCCAGCCGCGGGCCGGTCAGAAGGCCTCCGCGGGCCGGGGTTTGGAGAACCCTGCTCTATGTGAAAGCGCCAGGACAAATCATGAGAAAAGTAGACACTTATTGTACTTGTAGAGACATATTGATGGGAATGTCGTTAACCTGGTACATGTTGGTGATAGGGTTTTTCTTTTTAGTTACGCAAACAAATGGGTGGATGGAGTGTTGTAAACTACTTTATTTTTACAATCTCAATATTTTGCAGATATTGGAAGTGCGAGTTTTGGGAATATTTTATGGGCAAGAAATTTTTGCGTTTCGAGTCATATGCTGTGTATTCGTTCCAGCGGAGCGATATATTCGAGAGACCAATTTTTCGCAATACTTTCAAGTCGTGAAATTCACGACAATTAGGTCGGCATGAAAATTAAGTCGTTCAGAGTGTATGTAGTTGCTACCTCTGTGCAAGTGGCACAATTCCTGCTCACCAACAAACTATAGTTCGGCACACCCACTTGGTGCGCTTAACGAAGGTCAGATACAGGTAACTACGACCATAGCTATAAGAAAAGTCTTTTTTTCTACAGGGCCCGACCATAATTTGTTTTGCATTTTGTAGGTGCCTTTTCGACCTCAGTTGTTTTACTCAAAATCTGTCCTTCATACTAATCCTACATTTCCCGCCACCCTCACATCGCATGATAACCTCTATGCCAACTGCAAGCTGCAACCAGGGCAGGATCTTAGTGTTGGAAAAGCATCTGAAATGGTTACAATTGCCCCATTATAAAAATTAACTCTATACCAGCACACACACAAAAAACGAAAAGGTGAACGATGACATTTTACTTTCTTTTAATGCAAATGAAAACAAATTATAAATTTCTTTGGCATTCATTATGCTACACTGGACTACCACTTCTGATCGGGTCGGAAGAATGCACTTAACATTGCTCAGCTCAGGCTTTGTCTAGCAGTAGTCACAGAGACAGCAAGGAAGTCTAAATGCCACGTCCACGTAACAGCAAGTGCTGCTCAGACTAAACAAAGAAATGGAACAAAAGCAAAAACAAAACGCCGAACAATTGCGGCGATTTCTTCTTTGATCGGCACACTCGAGGTATGTGTCCGTATGCACAGAGCTAAATGTTACTGTCACGCAACAGATGTTGTTTGTGTCTGCCAACCGTAGTGCTATAGTTAGCTTTCTAACAGATGTCGGCAGTCGAAACAAGCCAGTGCCATGTTGGACGGGCCAGTCAAGTGCAGGAAGAGATGCAACACTGAGCAACAATTTCTGAGATGCTCCCACAATTTAATCATTTATAGTTTCTGTGAAAAAGGTACTATCATGACTCAATAATGTGGCAGTGTATACACTCTTCCATTTCTTTAGCTGTGCTTGAATGCATCTCATCTAGAATACTACCATATTTTCTGGTCCACAAGTCAAACCCTCCTATAAAGGGCCATTTGCACAAAAAAAGTGGGCATATAAGTTGCACCATTGTACAAATCAAACTTAGTATATATTTGTACAGCAGGCCCCCTGCTGAGAAACCCCATCTATAAACCCGCAGATATACATTGTGATCAGGACATGTGCGCAAGCGGGAACCGATTTCCCAATATTCTCGTTAACGAATCGAACGAAAAAAATGACTGCTGAAGAAAATTTGTGCTTTTGCGCTATAAAGCATGGAAAATTTGCAAGATTATTTTCAGTGTGCTAGAGCCACATACAACGAGCCCTGATGGAGGGCTGTATCGACTTTAAAAATAAAATTTCTCTTTCGTAGCCACGGTTATATTTTACCTAAATATTACTGAATAAACTTTACTATTACTGACAGTTGAATAGCAATGTAAAAGGCAATAATTAATAATAATAAAATACTTTTTAAGTTTTTGCAGTTTCACATGGGCTATTTGCGCTCTAGAGGCCACTCAGCCAAAGGCTTAAAAATGTTGCCATGATAGCCTACAAAGTTGTTCGAGGGCAGCTGGCTTCATATCTTGCAAGGCAAGAACTACTACTCGGTACTAGGGCATGTGATCTTCATATCGGGTAGTATAGAAGCCACCAAAACATGCATGTCTGAAATGCCTCCGTAAACAAGATTAGGAAATCGCTGCAAGCCTGTGACATGTACCACAGCATGGAAAAGGTGACTCAACGTCTTAACCCAAAACCTCAAGAAAGAAGAGGAGACGTAAAACGCAACATAGTTCTGCATTTGACCTCTCCTTTTGTGCCTCAAGCTCAAAATGTTACAGCTCAATACTACCTCACTCCCCTAATTGTTGTCGTTTTTTTTTTTACAGCAAAGCTGTTAAAGGTTAGTTTTTCCAGGATCGCGTTTGTCAGCAAAAAATGTCGACACAGCACTGTGGACAGCTACCGCCATCGCTCATAGATGGCAGTAGCTGTCAGAGTGTTGTGTTTGCCGGTTGTCTGGTTGCCGCCGTCACTCGTAGATTGCGGTAACCTTTCCAGCCTTTCCACTCTGGCTTGCCGACTTGCAGCTGGCCATTACTTCATTCTCACCATAGAACAGCTTTGCTGGTCTTCCTTCTTCACCAAAATAAAAAAAAACTAAAGACTTTTTTTTTGTCAAAATATTTTTTTAAACAATGTTGGTTTTTAAGTTGTTAAAAGCTCCGGTTGATTTGTTCCAGAAAAAATATTGGGGCTCAACTGCAGAGGTCGGCATTTTAGGTCGCCCTCACTCACCCTCACCCTCACAGCCACACTCACGTCAGCCCCTCACTCACCCTCACCCTCACAGCTACACTCACCCTCATCCCCTCACTCACCCTCACACTCACACTCACCTTCAGCCCTTCACTCACCCCTCACTCACCCTCACGCCCCTCACGCACTCACCGCCCTCACGGCCCTCACAGCCCTCACGCCCCTCACGCCCTCACGGCCCTCACGCCCCTCACGCACTCACCACCCTCACGCCCCTCACGCACTCACCACCCTCACGGCCCTCACACCCCTCACGCCCTCACAGCCCTCACGCCCCTCACGCACTCATGGCCCTCTCGCCCCTCACGCACTCACCGCCCTCACGGCCCTCACGCACTCACAGCCCTCACGGCCCTCACGGCCCTCACTCACCCTCACACTCATGAATTTTCCTGGTTCAGAAACTCACTCACCCTCACCTCACCTGTGAGGATGAGGGTGAGTGAGGGTGAGTGAGTGCCCTCATGAGTGAGGTTTGCCAAGGTATGATAGGAAGCAGGCCCTGCCGTCTTCGTTGGCGGCGGCTCCAGCGCTCCTTGGGGTCTTTGGAAGGGTGTCAGCCACGTCGGGTCCCCGTGCCGGGAGCGGTGTTGTGAAGCCTCGCTCGCCAGCTCGTGGGTCCGCTCGTTGCCGGGGTGCGCATCGTGTCCCAGGATCCATCGTATCGTTACGGCGGTCCCGTCGTGTCTTTGTAGAGCCGTGCAAGTATTCTTGATGGCGTGCGCGGCGCGGTTTCGTTGGTGGACTGATAAGGCGCTTAAGGGCCTCGGTGTAAAGACCCTCGATTTGCTTTTTGTTACCAGTGAATATTATATAGGGACTTCACCTCAGTGCAGTCTGTGAAGAGGTGGATTTGTATATTTTTTAGCAGATATTTCTGCAGCTCTGATAGCGATACGCGCTACATCGACAACCGACAACTGTGTTTGCGCCCGCATCCTATCGTTATCGGAGTGCGAACACAATCTACTGAAACTCTCTACTGTCAAGAGAATACATTATAAAACTATCAATAGTATGCCATCGTTGGTTGACTGTCGGTACATATGTATAAACTATCAATACATCCGGAGCCGAGTACCGTAAAAACTATCGATGACACTATCGATGGTCGACTACCGCAAAAATATCGATTGCGTGCTATCGGCACTCAATTATTGAAAACTATTGATACTGTACCATTGATAATAGATTTGAGTAACATTGGTAATAGTAATTGAAAATGCCAAATATTTCCTGGGTTGCGTTTGGCAACCCAGGAAATATTCCAAAGCTCATAAGAATTATTCACGACGGGAGCCTTCAGCAGGCTTATCAAGGAACAATAAAAAAAACTATAGAAAAACGATACAAATACGGTTGTAAAAATAATGACAGTAAATCACCGAGAAACTATCAACAGTGCACTTCTGGAAAGCTATCGAGAGCACTTCCGAAAAATTATCAACACTATACTTCTGAAGAACTATCGATAGTACTTTCGGAAAACTATATAAAGAGCATACTTCTGAAGTAGTATCTAAGTTACATTATCAAAAATACTTTTGAAAGTGCTATCAATAGTCGACTATCGCAAAACTATAAATAGTACTATCGGTAGTTGACTACCGGAAAACTATCGATAGTACTATTCATAGCGACTATCAACGGTCGACCATAGTAAAACTGTTGATAGTCGACTATCGTAAAACTATCGCTAGTATCGATAGTCAATTTATCGATAATTTTGCGTAACTGATGGTAGGTCCTCACTCAAACTCAAAAATAGTTTGTGCTGTCACCGCAGTTGGTGCGTTGACGCTGGTGTTGTGAGCGGAGGCGCGAGTCGCCACCGTCGGCGTGCATGTGCGCTTGAAAAAGAGCCGGCGCCGTCCTCCGCCGCTCCGCCGCTCGGTCACCAGACACCTAGGCGCTGCGGCCCTCGGGAGGGGATGCTTTGTCTTTTGGTTTGTTTCCCTTCGACTCATTTTGCACCTTGGCCAAGTGGCCGAGAAAGACGAGCCTTTTATAAGCTTTTTTTTTTCTTTTTTAGTTCGGTTTGCTTTTATATTTATTATACCTAGCTTTATTTACTCAACACTGTCCGGCATGAAAACGCAGCTTTGATTTTTTAAGCATCGAAATTCAGTTTTTGTTATATCTTTGTGCATATATGTTTCTGCTGTTGCTGTTTTTTTTTTTCTGCTGTGCTTACTACAACAAGGGTTACACATTTTACAATTATAATTTCATCCAGTTGAAAAAAAAAATATGACGGTAAATATTAAACGTATTTTACTTTTTCGAGAACCTCCGAGCTGAAGTCATGACAGCCCGTCAGGTCCTTCATCTCTTTGGGGGATCCCCAAGAAAAGAAAACACTTCCGATCCCCAACAAACTTGTTGGGATCGGAGCGCTGTGTCTGTGTCTTCTTCTGTGTCCGTCGTCTTTTTGCGCTTTTTAATCATTATGAATCGCTAACTTGCCCAACTTTCTACCCTCGTTAACATTCCCGATTCTTTTCATCTCGTTCCCACTGTTTTCCTACCAGTCGTGCAATTATTGTATTTCCGCTCGCGCTACCGGTAGGAAGGAAAGCGCTCCCGGGTTATTTTTTTACGAGGACTACTCAAATTTTGAGTTGACTGGTTGCGATGACTATACTACGTGCAAATTTGACCGCGCACATTTATGATAAATTTATTTATTTTGAGTAAATCTCGACTATAATTATGTTTTATGCGAAAGGACCCCTCTTAAAAATTCGGCGAAGTGCTTGCTTTATGGACTTATGCCAGGCATTGAAAATAGGCCTGTATACTCGTATACCTTAAACGACTTTATTTCGCGAATTTCTCAAAGTGCCGGTTTCAAAGAATTTTCCCAAGCACGAACTTCCGAGATTCGGGTCGGTGTGCTCTATATTCATTACCATGGGGTGAATTATTCGCAGGACCAAATGTTCGCGATTATTTTCTTCTTTATTAAATGGCGTATTTTTGGAGATGTTGTCATTGTACAAACAGTGTCGGTTTCTCCATAACAATTATTTCAATATTTAAAAAAAAAGAGCGAGAGAGAAAAAAATAACAAACGCGCACACAGACATGCAAACAAATTACGCAAACGCGCACGCGCATAGGCCTAGGTGGCCCAACCTAAAAAAGTGTTCCGCAGAAGTGTAACTCCTGCCCACGTCTGTATATGTATATGTGTTGACGAACAAAACACAAACATTCACGTCCACATTGAATACGTGCACAGTCACACGCGTGACACCGTGTCACACACACACACACACATATTATTTATATATATATATATATATATATATATATATATATATATATATATATATATATATATGATTTATTTCATAAAGGATTGTTG